>VZTL01062370.1:25895-51650 GCA_013400535.1 Scopus umbretta | reverse complement strand
CACATGATTCTGTAAAGTTTCATCTTTTGATAAGTGATTTTCTGCCACAAGATATGTTTCCCGTGTACAAGTTTGTAATTAAAAGAAAAGTGAATAGATGACAAAACTCAGCACAGGGATCATCCACAAAGATACTGGGTTCTGTTTTATGGCTTAGAAAGATCAGGAATACGCTACGTACCATTTTTGCATAAACTGCATTCCTTTCCATCAAACAGTGGGAAAAATACTTTATCCTGGAACAAAAAAGTCAATGCAAAGAATTACGTCCTAGGTGCTGGCAAGCCAGTCCACAAAACCCAGCTGACATAGGAGCTCGGTGCAGTAATATTCAACTAATTCTGACAACTCGCTGTGGCTGAGGAGGTAAATCAGCTCCGCCTTTTGTCTCAAGTAATGGAAATTTAAAGAGTGAACCTCAGTAAGTTTCTGCACTTTAGCTTTGCTGAGCAAAGCATTTGTGTTCTCAGTAACGATAAACAGCAGTTTGGGAAAAGACTTCCAAATGAATCATCACTCAATAACCATGCTAATTTGGAAGCAGAGGGAACCTGAAAGCTGTTTTTGTTTGCAAGCTGGCTATAGGATGGAGTCGTGGGCTTCCCACACAACCTAGTCATGTGTGTCCTCTCTGACCAAGGGTGCCTTGAAAGACCTTGCATTCTTTCAGTCTTGGTCTTCTAACCAAGATGCAGTAGAAGTTTCTTGCTATAATAGTAGTGTTGGTAAGAAATGCTTTGGAAGACTGAGTCTACCAACTAATGTTGCCGGTCAGCTTCTCTCTCTCAAATTACAGTGGTTTTCCTTTGCTAATGATAGGAGTTTGGTTTCAAGAAAGAGTAAATTAAAGTATTCCATGATAATGTTTTCATAATTTATCCCATTTTTGAGAACAGCATAAAGCAAAAACATGAAAAAATAATTCAAAAGAAAGAAAATTGAAGCCTAGGACTAGAGCTTGTAAAGGATGTGAGTCTGTCTGCGTCTTTATCTCTGAATAACTAATTTTTAATTCATAATATATTACTGTCTCGGCTCCTCAGCTGACATGCACTTCATCCCTTTGACTCTGACTCTCATGCTTGCTAAGAGCCACTTAGGAATAACTCTAATCAGCTGAAAAGGAGCAACACAATTCTCTAAAGCATTGAAATAGGCTAAAAATAAATTGCACAGCAATATAAAATTAAACTTACATGTTAGGAAACTCAACATTTCAACTGCATCTGGGATTGTTGATGCGTGAAATCGGACATGCAAGTGTAGATGTTTTCCTTTTCCGATTTTTCTGCATTTTTCCCTAAAAAAAGTCTATCAAACCATACAGGATAAAAAAGTGCAAACTCTGAGGAGTGTCTCAAAAATAATGGAGTTACCGTTATAGCATCTTCCTTTTACTTCCAGTGATGTCTTCACATTTTCTGTTCAAAACCACAGTCCATCTAACATTAAGAAGCAACTTTTAAAGCCCGAGAGCATATATAGATACCAAAAATGTCTAATGTTACAAATTATTTTAGAATTGTGAAAAAGATAAAGGTATAAAGTGAATGATTTATTGTGATACAGCCTTCTGAGGAATTTAAGCCCAATTATTGGTTTAAGACAGAATACTTCAGCCTGTGGCAGAATTTGAGCAGCCCTGTGCCGATGTGCTAACAATCTAGAAATAACAATTTTTTGATTCCTAGTTGTTCTTGTGGAAACCACACATATAACACGTTTTTTTCAACCCATTAAAGTCTGGGGTCAAGTTATTTGCCTTTTAACCAATTTGGCGTATCCATGATTGCTAGTAGGCAAAAATCCTTTGCTTGCACCTTCTGGAATTTTGGAACATTTCAGATTTCATAAAGAATATATATTTTGATGGTAACATCTCCTCCCTGTATTAATAGCTCTTTTTTCTCTTGATTAGAGGTACTTAATATCTTATGATCCTATGACCAAACATACTAGATCATTGCCCTTTCTATAAACATCTTATCTTAAATTATAATAGCAATAGGTTTTAGCTTTTATTTTTATTTTACATTATTTTTTTCCCTGAAATTCTGTTTAATCAGGATTCTCTGATGCACCTGTGCAAATATTATTTATATCAGAATACAACTTCTGTTAAAATCATTCTGGGTATATATAAAGATTCAATAAAGTGCCATGTTTCATTTACCTCATTTCATTTAGCATAACCTAACACTTTTTAAAACCACTTACTTAAAATGGCTGACACAAAGCAAGGCAAGTCTTAGATCTACGCATATTCTGAAAGCGTTGATAAGTCACCATTTTTGTCTGTATTCCCCTGTACTAAATGACACATTTGGGTTTTTTCCCCCTCTTATTTTTAATGGCTCAGATAAAAGGCTTGACAACAGAGGCTGAAAACTCTTTGAAACTCTCCCCAGTTATTTGAGATCAAATTCATATTAATTTAAGGAAGATGATAGAGCATCTGCTTATAGTAATGGCAGTGCTGGAGGTGATCAGGAAAATAATACCTAAATAGCAGCATCTGTTAGGTAATCCATATTCTGATCTTAAATTATGTCACTGCTTTTTTGCTTCCATGCCTGCCTGCAACAAAAGAGAATGGAAAGGGGCTTTTTCCAGCTTGCTAAAAGATCCGCCAATGCCTGATGGTGAGAAAATGGCCTCATAATATGCTACTTGATGACAGTAACTGACCACAGTAGAAGCAGCGTGAAAACAAGCATGTTATTTTGATTCATTAAAAAGCCCAATCAGTTACTACATTACACACCACTTGCCAATTTTATTCTGTAGTGCGAACCATGTGAGTGGAATACCTCCCTTGCTAGAAAGTTCTGCTAATTTTGTTATTGGATTGGTATCAAAGGGAAACTCTGGGATCTCATCTTGCCATGTGAACTGTTAAGCCAGACTGGTGAGGTGAGTGTTTTAAAGTGTAATTTCTTCAAATTACACTATGATGGAGTGACTACCTCAGTGGATAAGAGCTACATGTGTCGTCTATCTGGACTTTTGTAAGGCCTTTGGCACGGTCCTCCGCGATGTACTTCTCTCTAAATTGGAGTGATATGGATTTGATGGGAGGACTGTTTGGTGGATGGGGAATTGGTTGGATGGTCGCATCCAGAGAGTAGTGGTCAACGGCTCCACATCCAGATCGAGATCGGTGACAAGTGGTGTCCCTTAGGGGTCTGTATAGGGACCAGTGCTGTTTAGTATCTTCATCAATGACATAGACAGTGGGATCAAGTACACCCTCAGCAAGTTTACAGACAACAAGCTGAGTNTGATCTGGTTGAAGGTGTCCCTGCTGATTGCAGGGGTTTGGACTGGATGACCTTTAAAGGTCCCTTCCAACCCAAACAATTCTATGATTGAAATGAAGATCATTTTCTCTCCGACATTTCATCTCGGGCTCCATCAGCTCTAGGTAGAAAGCCCTAGACTTGACCAGTATCTCAGGTGGCCTCCAGTATGGTTACAGAGCTAGCAGAGAGATGTTTTTTGTTAGGGGCCTCACACACTCTCCTTCCCCACCGTTTCTGTTCCTTTCTGTCTCCAGATGTTTTATTCTTAGATATCTGCCACTGTCTGTTTTGTGCCTGCAGGGCAGAGTCGGACCAGTAGCATCATTGCAGCAGATTTTCTGTGGCCGTGGTTTTAAAAGTTATGCCTCCAGTGCTGGGCTTTGAAACGCGCTATGCCAGGGCTGTGCTTCCTCAGACTATCAATATCCCAGAGTGGGTTTATTTAGCTAAGTGAAAGAACATCACATCAATACTGATAGTCTTATTTTTCAAGCCAGGAATAGGTTATTTGTCTTCAGGTAAAACAGACAAACCCGAGTAAAAGTTTCTAATTCTGAACTCACAAAATGTATTGAATTTTAAATGGTAATGGAGCTTGGCTATGTTATTTATAAAAAGCATGTTTGTATTTGGACTGAGTTTGGAAATTTGGTTCTGCTTTCTGATCTGAAGTGAAAGATGCCCAGTGGCTTTCTTAACCCTCAAATCAGGCTACAATTCACAAATATAAAAAATGGCTGGAAAAGTCAATCTAATTTTGTGGATGATTTACAAGCAAAAAGAACTTCAGTGTATTGTTTGGGTATTTTTTTTTAGCCAAAAGTTCAACTATAATTATACAAAAATCACAGGAAGCTATAGAGTGTTTACTTCATGCTTATAGATACGTTATACTTATATCAAGCACTAGTTTAATGTTATCTGCAGAGACATTTAAAATAGTTATATATTTTGGCTACTCTCCTGGAAAAAATAAAAGGAATGACATTGGATTCCCTGTACAACATAGTAGTAGTTTAAGGAAATTACATATAATGTATCCTTGTCTCATTTATGTAAAAATTCCTTACGTTTAAAAAAATCAGTTTGTAAAGGTTAACAAGAAACCTCTAGAAGCTATACCGTTACCTTTTGGCTGAATGGTGGAAGTGTTGGATCATATGAGTTAAGAAAAGTACTTCTACTCTGTTGGACACGTTTGTGTGCAATAATACGCTGCAGGAGATGGCAAACTGAAGTTAGGTAGCGAGAGCAGAAGTCTTTGCAACCACATTATAAGGAAAGATTGAGAGTATTGGTGTTTCAGCATGCGCTGGAAATGTCCATACACGCTATGAAAGCTATGCGTGCTCAAAACAAAAACGGATTGGCACAACCAACCCCGTCAGATGCCAGCTACACTGATAACAGACAGGGCTTGAAACAATCCTGGCACTGGAAAGGAGGAAGATACGTTGAAAAATGATCCATGCCATGAGTCTGCCAAGGTATACCTGCAGGAGGGAAGGGAAGGGAAGGGGTTTCGTGCTTTTAGCACATCTGCGCTTTGGATGTTGTCAGTTGGAAAGTACCTGAGCACAAGAATAACCCAACATTTCTGTAAAGGTTTAAATTCAGTTAAAATTAGTGCACACATGCTTACAGATGCTTTTACGTGGCTGTGTGAAAGACAGGGACTTATCATGTTACCAGCTGCTAAGTGAACTAAAAAGTTAATAGTTATATCTTCATCTTGTAAAATGTCTGCGTAATCACGTCCTTTTTGGGTGCAAATTTTGTGCAACGGTATTTTCTTTGTCAGCTACAGGGTTTTTTTCTGCTCCCTGTTTCTGCTCCACAGTTGTACTGGCACAAAGCTTTGTGTGGCTGCACTTTGGACCGAAAGGGAAAAACAATGCTTTTAAAAAAAGAAAAAAAGAAAAAAAAGTTGTTTGTTAGCTTTTAAGGCTGTCCTGTAAGCAGACTCACTTGGAAAAATGATCAATGAGTAATGGAAAGGAGGAGTACCATCAGTTGATACTGCATGGAACTACAGCCCGAGTCAGCTGTCCGACACACAGCGATTCTCGAAGCGCAGGAGCTGGCAAGCACCCTCTGCTTTGCAGTAATAACCGGGTGGCAATTATAAGGCACTTAAAAGCAATTAATCCTTTCCCTGATGCTTTTGTAAGATGAGTGCAGTTTACCTGCAGCAAAGCTGCAGTGGGGAAAGCTTCATATCACCTAACTATATAAATTTCCATGGTGTTAATGTTTCCACCTGCATTTGTCACCTTCAGGTACCTTTCTACCTTTTTAGGATGTCTGTGTGCTTCAAGCATTTAGCTCATCCCATAAATGTAGGGATGCAAGCCAATCCTCTGCTATTGAAATTTAACAAACTGAAATGAGGAGGCAGGAGGAAGGAAGGGAATCTTCATGATGTTATTTATTTGCCATCAGAATTAAACTCCATGATAAAAGTTTTCTAAAGAAAAAATTGAGAAAAAAATCTCTTTGAATTGCAGATACTGTTTTTATTCTGAATGTTTTGTCTCTCAGATAAGTTAGAAAACTATTTTTTAATGTTATATTAGCATTTGTTAGTGAACACTTTAAAAAAGAAAAGAAACAGTTATATTCCTGACTGTAAATCCCTATAGATTATACTTTTTCCTTTCATTTGCCAGGATAAAACCTATGCTTTGGTTTTGTCTCATATAAGACTTTGAAGACTTTGAGTAGACCTCTGGTTGAGAGGAAATGCATATATATATATATATATATAGGTACAGGAATTGTCCAAGGCACTTTCACAAAAATCACAAATCTATCTTACTAAGCTTTTATCATCCAAAGACGGGATACAGTTACATGGAGTGAACAAAAGACTACAAGAAGAAACAATGCCAGGATTTATTTGTTTTTAAGAACCAGAGGATGTTTAAAATGTAGTAGAAAGAACGGTGATTTTTGCTAAGTGCTTGCCCCAGAAAACAGAAGGGCAAATTGGAGATAAGTGCACTGATTACTGCTGCAGGAAGAAAAGCTTAGATAAAATCAGAGGAGAGGCACAAAGCAAAATTGGAATAGAAATGTAATCTTTCACATTTTTCTGTTTACTGGTAAATACTGTTATGATCCTAGATGTAGGCTGTTAGCTGCTGATAAAATAGTGCTCACAGGCAGAAGGAAAATCTGGCTAAAAAATGAAACAGTGAGTCTTGAGATAAGGAACTCCTTTGGCTGGAAAAGGGACTTGCAGTGTTGCTGTAGTTCTTTGGTGATAACGCCTCAATATCTAGTCTAATTTTAAACACTTAAAACTCTGTATCTTCAGACATTTCTGTTCAACAGTATAGGGCTGCGAAATAAAGATTAATTTTTTTTTATTTTTTTTTTTAATGATCAAGGCTTCTGTAGCTCTGGGGCAGTTCTAGGCATTCCTCCCTCCGTTCCTGTGATCGCCACACAGCACAGCTTGCTTCAGTTTCTTCTCCTGAGCTTTTCTTGGGAAAACAGCAGAGAACTGAGACCCCTCCTTTGCTCCCATCCTCTTAACTAGCTCACGAGTGGCACTTAACCTCTGACACGACACACCTGAGGTTTATTATTTTTCGCCCATTTTTATCTAGTTACCAAGCATCCAGACATCATCACTACCGGTAACAGAACACAAAATCACATATTCTTCCTAGTAGGTTTTTTTCTGTTTTTATTTGCTTGTTCAAATAAGACAGAAAGGTGAAAAATCTTCTAGAAATGTAGCAGTACGCAAAGCTGAGTTACTGGGAGGAGTTTTGACAGGGCATGCTTTATTTGAGGCGTGCACTGCAAGGCAATTTCAAGGAAATTGAAATTCCTAATTGCTAATTAGTTAGGAAAATGGGTAAATCGGGTGAACATTTTTTTTGTTCTTCTCTCATTCTTGCTTCAGTTTTAGAAAATGGGTTTTAAGGGCATAGTTTGTTTTCCTATGAACATTGAAAATCTTTACATTATTCTTACTCATTTGGTTTAATTCTTTCATCATAAGTGAATGCAATTTTCAGGGTGTGTGCTGCTGCCACGGTGAGGTATTACGTGTTTTCTGGGCAGCAGGAGGACAGATGAGAGAGGAAGATTTTTATTTTCTTGCAAATGTCTTGTTTAATGGGGACAGTGGTAGAGTCCATAGGAAAACAGGAAGGTGGAAATGATTGTCAGAAGGATCATGTATTCTTGCTCTGCCATTAAAAGTAGGCAGTCCCCAGTTTTTGTCTTTTCTAATTTATGCCTATGAGGTAGTCTAACAGAGTGGGAAAACGCTGTTCCTGCTGAGCAGCCTCGTGCTCCTTTTCTCTCTGCATCATATCTCATCTCCTGAGGATGCCTTCCATGCTGCCGTATAGAAGATGCTATTCTTAGGAATGGATGTCCTCAGGCACCCACTCCCCCAAAACATATTGCAATATTGTTAAAAAGGACAGACGCTTAGTAGTACATGTAGACGCAGTCCCAGACCTTGACACAAGGGCTTAATGACTCCAAGTGGCTTGGGGTGGGAAGTGTTTGTAAGACTGATAAGTAGGGAAAAACATACACCTGGGAAGCAAAATAGCTGATACGGGTGCAAGTGCTGTTAGTGCTATATATTTCGGTGCACCACTACCTCCAGCTTCCCTTCTGTTTTGTGTGTGTATTTAGCCATACGTTTAGTAGTGGCACTAACCCGTGAAATAGATAGATATTGTTTTTATGTTAGGTTGTGTGTAAGACTCTATGGAAATTGTTCCTAAAATAATGACTGATGGGTCTAAAGTTTAAGTAATCATGAAACCGAGTTTGTGCTTAGTCATGTTTCTGTTTGTATGGGAAGAGAACTATCTAATGTAACTGAATTTCTTTCCCCCATTCAACAGGAGCTGAGTTTATTAGCACGTATCTTATTAGCTATCTGATAAAATAGCAGGTAATACTGATTATTTAATTAGAAGCTTCACCTCTAGCAAGATGTTTTTAAGTATTACTTTTGATAGGTGTTTTAGGGTTCAGTTCTAAAAATACAGGATACTTAGAGGGGAACTATAATCATTTATACAAGCAACACCATAGTCGCTGGATTTTGGGATCCAGCGAGATTTTGCCATGTGGACAGAGTTGGAAGATTGAAATGTATTGCAAATATTCTTCTTCAGAAGTAAGTCTTTAGAATTTTTTGAAGTCCTAAACTTACTTTGTAGGATGTTGCAACTTGTATGTCACACTTGAAAGTTAATTGGAAGTGCTTAAGTTAATGAGTTTTAAAGCACCAGCCAAACATTTAAGAAAGTTCTTGCAAAGCTGTTTTGACCAGTTAGGTAAGAAATTTGTCGTACATGGGGTATTTTTAAACTACACTGAACTTGACTGTTTTCTGTAAAATGGAGGTATGTCTCATGCATATTTCTAACACATCAAAACCTGCTGTTTTGCAGTATGAAGTTAATTTAGTTTCTGGTCCCAGTTTGTTGGGAAATGGACATTGGCAATAGTCTCGAAGCCTTGCATAACTACATTCTTAAATTGTAACAGTACACAGGTTTATGGATGCCATATCTGTTTTATGATGTCTAAGTAGCTAGTTTTTAGGTATTCCTTGAAAATTATTTTTTTTTTAGATTATTTTTTATAAGTCTAAAAAAGTCGTTTATTAACCAGTGAATCCAATGTGAAAATCTTCCTGCTGTTTTGGTCTGATTTATTACTGAATCTTTTAAAAGTAAAGAATCAGTAGCTGGTTGATTACCCTTCTAGATTGATCAGAATAACAAATAAGGCAGAATGTAAAAGCTATCATCAGATCCACATACAATCAAAAGATATTAAGAATTTATCCAATTGCTTAGGTTGTACTATATGAAAACAGTATTGAAGTACTAGTTAGAGTGTCATTAAACACAAATACTTTTGGGATTCTCCCTGTGTTTTTGAGTACAACGATAAGCATGGATACATTCCAAGTTGGTTTTTACAAGAGACAATCCTGAAAAAGCATCTGATAGATATTCTTACAAATGTAAGAATGTAGTTGTAAGGGTGCATGTAGACATATTTCCTTATATTTTTACTCTTTGATTCATGGTACCCTCTTTATTTTAAAAAGCAATGTTTGTGTTCTGGCTTTTCCAGTTGTTTTGTTGGAGGCTTCTGAGTACACAAAAGCTGAATGTGGAAAAGTATACTTTCTCATCATCTGCTGCCACACTTTAGCAATTTTTTATACAGGAAACAGTCACATCTCCAGAATGTGTGCTGTGTGGAATTTTTTATTTTTTTAAGATGATCTGCTTGGGCTCAAAACTGATGTCTCAAAAGGGGAAAAAAAATGCAAATCACACTTGAGATTGTAGGCCTTCGCGCTTCTTTTAATGGTGATCTAGCTATGGGTTATACCAATGGGAGAAAGCACACGTGTTTTTCCTGAGGAAGCGTAGTACCGTATTTTGTCATTTGGGCATGGACTCTAGTACTTGAGAAATAAACTGGAAAGCTGAAAGGTGATAAAAGGGTTGATGGATCCTTTGGCATGGCCTGAGGGCCTGTGCCGATGGCGTCCTGAGGAGCAGGGGAAGGCGCATGAGGGCGGAGAGTGGGTTGTCCGCGGCCGCCTGGTGGGAAACCAGGCTGCTGCTCCAGCCTCCCTCTTCCCAGGCAGGGTGTCTGGAGGGATAGTTGGATGAAAACGGCTTCAGGATCATGTGGGCTGAAGATTGCTTCTGCCCCGCGAAGAGGGGAGTGAGAGCGATGGGGGAAGTGGAGGTGCAGCCGGTCGCCCGGAGGCCGGAGCAGCGGCGCAGCGTGGGCGGGATGCGTGTGGGGTTGGTGGTCATCGGCCTCGTCTGGCGGCAAGGCGCCTCTCCGAAGCCCACATCTGAAAGAAAGGAAGCTCTCAAAGCCTACGTGGGGAGGAAGCAGGGAAGTAAGGGACGAAATATGCCCTCATCCTGGTCTTGGCAGCGACTGAGACTGTTTGTATGGAGCCAAAAGCGTGAGTGAAGCTTGGACGGGGAGGTGAAGAGGAAGGGGTGCCAGTGGCGGCACAGCTGGCACTTGCAGTAACTGGGCACTTTGTTGTTAATTCTGGGGAGAAGGATGTTTATCAACAGGGCAAGTGCGGCATCCGTGGCTCCACACCAAAACGTTGCATCCAAAATGCTGCATCCAAAGATAACAGCAGTAGAGCGATCTGCTGAAGCAGTAACATGGACAAGCAAATGCAGAATGTTCTCCTGAACTAAACAAGGAAGCAGTATATTTTAAAGAAGTAATTAAATGATAAAACACACAAAGTAGCAAATGATGTCAGCTTGAGAGTGTGCATGCCATAAGCTCATGTGAATGATGAGCTAAGGTGACTATTGAGGGATCGATGTTCCTCAAGCCAACATAAATGCAGTTGAGAACAGGCTGTCATCTTGTGATGGCACCATCCTAGTTTGAAAACAGGATGTGAGGAGATAAATAAAGAGGTTTCGCTCTGGAAGTATCTCTCTGGAGGGTGTTTTCTGGTTCAGCGGTCAGGTCAATTTGCATTCCTATTGAATCCACTGCTGTTGTAATACCTTTCTAGGCTAAACTAGGCTGAGTACTCGCCTCTCCTGCCGGTGGCTCTGTGTCCAGGTCTCCTCCTTTCTGTGCCACCGTCATGTGGCTTTTTTTAACTTTTTTGTGCTGTCGCTATTTGCTTTGAGTTAATTCTGTGAAATGTACTTCCCTTACATAGGGCAGACTATCTGAACTCCAGTTGAAAACTCACTAATGAGTTAGTGTCTCAGACTCCTATGTGCGATAGGCTACTACCATCCATTCTTTGGCCAGGATGATGGTAGCATAGAAAGAAAATAGTTAGTTGCTAGCAGTGTGACAGGTAGTCTCTGGTATGCAGGGAAAAGGATCTGGGTTTTCTAATAAGATTCACCCCTGACAGGGATTTACCCTTAATCCTCGTGTTTCAGATAACTCCAACAGATTACCTGGATACTGAAATGGGAAGGCTTCAAATACCATTTATCTCTGATTGCTGGAATCTCGTTCTGGGAAGCATTTGGGAGGACAGCAGTTGTTTTGTTTTTTAAACCAGAACTTTCAGATTAACCCTGGAAAAACCTTTTACCATGCAGGCTCTGGGTGACGCAACCTGTCATGAAGTGGCAGATTTGTGGTTCAGTTTTCAGCTACTGTTTCGAAGCGCATAATATGTGACCTAGTGCTCATTAATGTACCTCCTTCATGGTTTTTCAGCATCTCGGAAACAAGAACATATTTTGAATTGTTATATGCATTTGATGAGCATTTAAGTCAAGGCTTCTTGATGGTCAAAACTTGTGTTACACAAATCAGCTAACTTCATTAGTATATTAAAACCTCAAGCATCTGTTTAGGAACTTATTTCTCAATAAATCTGACTCTTCTGGTATCTTTATCTGGAATATCAATATTCAAAAGCCTTCCTACCTTCTTAACTTGCTGATTGCATCTTTTCCTTATGGAAAATCAATTACTCTTGCCTACAGTAGCAGAATTTTAAAAAGATACAATCAAAGCTTGAATTTCATTCTCCAGTTTAACTTCTGGATGCCGTGTGCGTACATCTCTTCTGTGCCCCTTGTTTAAATTCCCTTTGGGCTTCAGATAAGGTCACCAGTGTGCTGCTTTATTCCGAAAAGGTAGGCACGGGGAGGTGCTTCTTTCTCTGAGACCTCTCGTATCGTACAGCTCTTATCCAGAGAGCACTGCAGCTGTTGTTTGTGTTCAGTTTGCTCTGTTGATTCACTTACAAAGCAGTAAAACCACAGCATTGTGAATTTCTATGAATGGGGAGATATTTGCAAAATGAATGAATGCAGAGCAGAGGTGTTTGGTACATCATTTTTTTTTTTCTTCTGGTGGTTTATAATGTATCTATGTGGAGGAAGGTAAATCCTTGTGTAGATAGTCGTATTTTATGTGAGGGTTTTATCTTAATCCGCTCCCTGGTAATGAAAAAGGATGGTACCAACACTATTCCTTAAATCTATCCGGTGTTAGAGTTTTGTCTGTACGTGTTCTGATGGATCTAACTTTAATACAGAGCTCTTAAAGGTAATTATTAATTATAAATTGGCATAGCTCGCAGTTTTCCACCTGATATTGTGCAAAAGCCTTTTCTTAGATTTCGTGATAGGCAATTTCATCAAGAGTGTGAGGGCTTTTAAAGAGCTTGTCTTTGCTATCAAACTATGTATAGAACATGACCGTACTCAAGTTTTCTAATGAGACATCCCTGGTGAGGTTAGGTTTTGCTGTGGTCAACTGTGTGACTTGATTCTACATTTATTGCTTACAAAGCTTGTGATTAGCATCATACTAGCCCAGCCCGTATTCCGAGTGCTCCTGAAGGTCAAGTAAAGGCAAAATTAATCTGGAAAAGAGTATTGTAACAATTAGCTTGTTAATCAAAAGCCAAATCTCTTATCCAAAATGAGTAGAAAAGCAATGGCAAAAAATAGGAATATTTTTCAAATAGGAAACATCTAGTAATATTATTCAGATGAAGCTATTTGTTTTTTCTGAACTTCTTATTTTGTATATTACACTTTATGATATTATTCTAAGCATTAGCCACGCAGCAGGACATACTCCCAGTCTTCTAAAGGAGGGAAGTAAAGGTTAGCAAGGGAGGTGTCAAACCACTGAAATATTACGGTCTTCAGTAAAATGTCACGAAATATGCCCTAATCAGACAATAAGTGACTGGGATGCTAATGTTTCTTTCAGCTTATTATGTGAGACTAAATCTTGTTCTGGGTGAGCAAAAGATTTTGTAATGTTTATTACATGGTGTGAGGCCTTGTTGAAAAGTCTTGCCTTTCAGATCTTTGTAAAATATGGTTTGTGTTCAACTGTGTTGCAAGTTTCAGTGTGGGCAAGACATCATAACATCTGTCTTTTATAATGAAATGTGCTGTGTAAGAGAGAGTGTCACAACACAAAATAGTTTAGATAAAGTGCGGTATTTTTAAATATTTTTTTTTTTAACTGATAGGGAAGTGCTGTCAATATTTCTTCTTAAGGAAAAGAAGAGAAGCTGGGTAGCAAGAGAAAATGCTGGGAAAGCATCAGCGTCTCAGTGTTTAGCTGTTTGTAGAGGCATACAGAGACAATTATTCTGAAAATCTTCTGTAAGACAGAAGCCACCTTCTGGATGGAGTAGTTGAAGCATGGAGGAAGTGACAAATCTGCCGAGGGATGTCAGATGTCCTTGAATAAAAATACTCCAGTTAAGAACTTAACCTTTCTATTTCTCATCCATGCACACACAAAAAGTAGAGTAACGAACACGCACGTCATAGTTGATGTGTAAGATGTTATCTTAACAGTTGAAGTGAGATGCATTGTTGATACCAGTTCTTGTGTTCAGTAGATGGTCACTAGATGGCATTCTTTGGGTACAGAATTTAAGGGGAAAATAACCTGTAATGTTTAATTTCTATTCAGCCGCATTTCGGTCCACTCTTATTTCTGCCTGAATAGAAAAACTTAAGAAAGAACATGTTAGGGCAGTAGGAGAGGGGGGAGAAAGAAGCATTTTACTGTATTTTATTTCAGAGGCTGCACTTTCTAAGCAGTGTAGTTTATCTTGAACTCTAATAATATTGTGTAAACATTTTTTGAATACTTTTCTAGTTAGTATATATGGAAATATGGTTCCAGATTATAGATTAATGCAGATCTGTGAGTCTGTTATGTGTTTCGCTCGCGCTCCTTAGAGACAATAATCAATCACTATGAAATGTTCTAGATAAGTGCTTTGAAGATGTGATCTTAAGACTGAAAGCAACTAATCAACACCACCAGCTCTTTTTGTGGAGCAGAGCTGCAGGAAAGCTCTGATAATCAGAGGATGAGTGCAGATACTTACTCATATTGTCTCTTTTAGGGTTGGGACAAGGCGTGCGTGTAATACGATGCTATCATCGTATATCAGCCTGCCTCTCAGAAGCCGATCAGAAATTCCATTTAGACCTGAGGACCATTTCTTGATAAAACCTGGGCAAAACTATCACAGTACTGCAGAATGTACAGAGTAATGAAATGTCTATCGTTCTAGTAAAAGCTGGAAGTACTAACTGACTCCATGGCAGTTGCCTTACCTCAGTCAGTGCCATATTTCAGGATGAATAAAAGCAGTCATCATTGATTTCTTAGCTGTGTTTCATATCTGACTCATCTATTTTGTTCTAATTCAAAATGAGAGATGAAGTATCTCAAGTGGCTATAAACACTGTTCTGTGAGTGCCGTTGAGCAACAGCAGTTTATTGCAGACAGCGTTCTCTGGGCTTGTTTGCTGGTTGCTTTGATTGCCTCAGTGGCACAGAGGAAAGGGCTAGCTAAGGTAGAACACTCTGGTTTTCATGCTCTCTGTGCTACCTGAATTTTTCGGTATAACTCATGAGATTTTGGGTATCCAGCTTGTTTCAGATACAATATTATTAATTTGCTGGCTATTGCTGTGCTAGTCTCTAATGTGCCCTCATCGCAACCTAGGAACCTTATAGTTTTGAGCAAGCTACTAGCAAGAATTTCCAGTTTGATACAAACCAACTTCTGCAGCAAAGAAAAATGATGTTCAATGCTCTAAACCTTACAAATTTAGATACCTTTTTTGTGTCTTTACATATAAATAAGAAAAAGTAAAAACTGTAATCAAAATTTTCATTATTTGAAGGAAATGTTAATCTCTTTCCGAATAACATATAAAGGTGAGGGTAACTCAGTAGGTGGCAGTCCTCTTAAGCCAAAGAAGAAACAATGTGAGCATAAGGGACTGGAATGTGAATAGAGTAAACTGTTTATTGAATATTTCTGTGCCTTCTGAAGTTAGCATAGCCTGCATCTTTTATTTGAAATCCTTGCTATTGAAGGTTTCTTTTTTCTGTCTTGAGCTGTTCTGTAAAGTCATGATAATAACCTTCTAAATGTATTTGAGGAGCTATGCTGTACAAAATTTAAAAAAAAAAAAAATTAGGTGAGTTTCCATAATTTTCTTCCTGATTTGTCGCTATTTGAGCTTAACTCCTGAGTACTATTTTATACCCTTCTTGAAAGACAAGTTCTCCCTAGAAAGAATTGTAACAGTTCCACTACATCAGTGCTTGGCATTCTTCTGACCAAGCAGTATAGTTCCTGTAGCTCTTCCCATATCTGTGGTTTTATCGCTCCATCTGGCCTAAGGCACTTACACCTTACTGGTTTTTAGTAGCAGCTGCGTTTCCCGGGTCCTACTGTCTGTCTCTTGCTCTCACACACTTTCCTCTCACGTCTAGTCTGTTCAGAACTTATGCTCTTCTTGCAGACTTATTCTCTAAAAAACTTGTCTCTGTAGCTGTAACTTGTATTTTTTTTTTCCTTTTCTTGCTTCACCAACAAAAAGGAAGCTCTGACATTCACACATTACCCAGTGTTTTCATCTGAATTTTTAATAGGATAATCCTTAGAACAGGAATCAGTGTTCTTCTCTCCCAGGTAAATGGCCTGTGCTGCTAAACATCATCTCTTCTTGCACACTTCCTGGCCCCTAAATCCTTTGTATATGGTCTCAGCTCAATAACGCAAATGAATGCTTCTGCCTGTTTCGCTTTCAGCCTGTGGCAAAGGTGGTCTGTCATGGATTGTATCGATGATGCTGTAGTATTTATCAAATTCTTTCCTTCAGGCTAGTCCGTGTCATCAACAGTGTGAGGGATCGGTCTTTGATTCAGTCCTCTCCTCGTTGCTAAGGGTGAGACTAGATACTTTTTTTTTATCTTAGCTATGTGATAGATTTGTGTTGCCAGCAGTATGCAAAGTGTTTGAAAACTAATAACACAAAAATACACTCATTTAAAAAAAATAAGCCAAAGCTTTACTGGGATAAAACAGCGTGTGTTCTAAACATGTTAAATATAATTCATATTGCCTTCATCCCACTGTATGCTTGCTGCACTCCCAGTCCCTTTCAAGTAGGCTACAATCACTCCTCCTCTGCATGAAAGGAGTGCACTCATAAAATAGATAGCTTAAAATAAAGCCAAAGGAGTTGCTTATTTTCATGTAACACAGAAGATGTGGGTGTTGGAGGCAAAAAGCTCTGATAACTTGCTTAAGCTGTTCAAACAGCGTTGGTGGAGACATGGGAAGATCAGGTATGAGCAGGTTGAAGGGAGATTTCGATAATGTTTGGGCAAGTTTGGCAGTGACCTGGTCTTGTCCGTCTCCTGCGTGTTTGGCCAGATGTAGGGCGTGGGTTAAAATGTGGCCAAATTACAAATATTGCCTGGAGGTCACTGAAAACGAGACCAAAGGGTCACTGGATGATGTCTGAGGGAGATGAATAAATGTTAAAGGGGGACCACGTGGATGGTCTAAAAATGAAAATTCACATAAACTTTGGGTTCTTGAGCCACTGTCTGCGTGCATGTTGCTGCAGTCGTTTTCCATGGTTTATGTGCAGGGGTGTGTGAGGGGGATCGTCTGTTTGTTTTCACCCAGGTATAGATGGTACATGGGTGATAAATCGTGGAAGAGAGAGTCAGGAAAACCTGTCGTGTCCTGCGAAGCACTCCATAGGGGTAAATAAACAATGAGTTATTAAGTAGGATCCTTCCTAACCTTCCATAGATTACTATACTGTTTATTTGTATTTAAAAAAAAAAATATGGACAGAGTGGCATAATTGTGAGCCTTTCTGTTAGGAGAAGGGAAGCAGGGGAAAACTGAACTGTAAGCCAGAAATATTTCCTTGCCAAAATTTGGATAGTTTTGGAGTGATTGTTGCCTGATAATCAGGCTACAGCTCTTGTATTGCTGGTTCTGCTTCCGTGGGGTCTGAATTCCTGAAGGCATCATCTTCTGGAATGAAAATTTTTTTCCCCATTAATTTAAATTCTGATTTTTCTAACTCGGTGAGTAGAATCTACTGTTTCCTATTTTCTTCAGCTACAAGCAGGCACCTAGGAAAGGAATGCATGGTTTCTCATTTGAAAAATACTGCAACTGTTGTGATATTACAACTTAAAAATGATTAAGGTCTACAGGAACTAAGTTAGGGAAGGGAAAATGTATATATTAGGGGAATATTTAGTTGAATTCCTTAAACTTGTGATAGATATCTGTGTATATTCATTTCACCTGAGGAAGTTCCCTTAAAAAAAAAAAAACACACTTCAGGGTGGGTCTCTTGTGCCTTTTAATCCATCATACAGGGTCAGAGGTTGCTTGTGTGTGGCAAAGACACTGTCTGTATTATAGATGTCTAACATAAATAGTTACATGTTGGGTTTCTATAGTCTTGTCCACTAATGTGTTTTTTAAACATAATAACATTTCATCACTTTGCATAATTTACTGGAAATATATTTAGTGAATTGGAAAGAATTTAATGAAACGAGAGTGGTTGATGGGTCTTTAATCTTTTTATAAGCAACATAAATGCCAAAGTGAAATATGCAATGCTAATAGCTACTTAATGATCATGCAAGATATTATGCAGTGGGAAAATAACTCCACAAATGAGTAACAGGTACAGAAAACTTAAAAAAAAACATGTAAGAAAGTGACATAAGTTTTTACTGTGTGAAACTATAAAATAGGCTGGAGTGTGATATAATCTCATCGCTACTGTGCTCAACTGAGTAGAAATAACACAAAGTCGCCTACTACTATCTTGATGATGTCTTTGAAATCTTTGGTGATCAAAGGCATAATTTTGGGCTTCCCAGTATCCGTAGCCTTGCTTTTGATAAGTGAAGAAATCAGATTCTGGGGTTCTTTGTCCCGAGCTGCAGCTACAAATTGCGTAGCTGAATAAATCTTTAGACAAACTCTGTTTCCAAATAGTTGCATGCATATGACTGATTAAATGAAGATTTGAGCATGTATTCAGACCATGGAAGAAAGCTGTGCCCATTATTTTAGTAATATTCACACTTCAAAGGTATGAAGACTATAAATAGGAAACGTGTGCTCTTTTACACAAGGGGAGATCCTCAGTGGGAAATAAAGGCAATTTTTTCCATCTAAGACATTGAAGTCACTAGCAATGTAAGGAGGAATTTGAGTTGCCTCCTGGATTCCTAGTCAGAAATTGTTCTCATTTCTGCATTGTTTTGCTGTAGATGTGTAGCAATAAATCAACAAAATAAACCCCAAACCCTGAAAACTACTATACACGGTAACATGAAAAAAAATCTTATCTAGTTGTCCTTGTTCCTCCTATAGAATACTTGCAGCACTGGGGCATATATGAAGCCTAGTGAGTAGGTTTCAAAAGGTGTTTTGTGTCTTATTAATATCACCAGGTCTAGCACTTGCAAGAAACCTCTGAATCCCGAGCAGCAGTAATGGCCTCAGAGCACCCCGCAGGATGGTAGGTCGGAAGACACTCGCTTACCTGGCAGCAATTTCGCTTTTCACCCTTTTTGTGAGGGAGAGAAAATACTGTGGGATCGTTCTTCCTAGCCTCAACAAGCCTTAAAAGCAACAGGGGGTATTGCTCTGGGAGAATCCCGAATCCTGGCCTTCCTAACCATTCGTTGAAAAAACAGCCCAGGTATAAAGAAAATCCTTCTCTCATGCCATAGAAACTATGGCTTCGGGAAGGGGAAGACTTTTTATTTCCACCAGAGATTCAGATTTAATAATACGCATTCATGAATTTTTGCAAGTAATTAGAATCTGTCCTGATATCAATGTATTTAACTGCTGATGTATAAATTGACTAAAGAAAGTCTCCCCCCTTGTTTTTCTTAAAATTATTTGTCTTTTCAACAAAAATTCCTATTCAACCAGTAAATGAAGTACGAGCTAGTTGTGCTGTGATACCAGAACTGCCCACAGTACTCGGGATGTGGGCCTGTTTTATGTGGCGATGAAATTGCATCCTTAGTCTTGTTTTCTTTAGAGCGTAGCTGAGCTAACCAGTTTGTGGAGTTGGTTTTATAAAGCCTAAATTCAAACGAGCTATGGCTAATGCCTCTGAAATGGCACGTGCATAGTTCTACCTGCTTGGTTTATTGATTTTTTTTTTCTTTCTTTCTTTTTTTCATTTTTAGGAGCTCTTCAGGGTTTGAAAGAGTTTTTGTTTTGGGTTTTGCTATCCTTTTTCACCAAGACAGTGTTAATATTTTGGTCCTAATGTGACTCTTGGGTTTGTTCCTATGAAGACGTCCCAAAAATTCACTTCAGCAATGTTGTGTGAATATTTGAAGTACTTCATAAAGAGAGAGCCTTGGTTGGAAATGCTTTTCTTACAGTCAACCCCCTACATTCCATTTATTTATTGACTGTTGCAAAGTTATTCTCCCTGGTACAGACTGTGTATATAAATCCCTGCCTGTGCCTGAGCACTGTGTAGGCCCCAACGTGGCAATCCGTTTCGTGCCGGCAGGCTTTGCGCAGAGCTGGGAAGCGACGGCACGCCTTGCACTTAGTGCAGCGTTAGGCTCGTCCTGAGAAGTACGGCCGCTGTCTGCAGGAGTTATTTTCTTTGATTTCTGTCAGTTGTCAAAGGTAAGTATTGAATACTACTCCTGGAATAAAGCGGTAGAGGCGAAGCTGTGTAGCTGCACCTCAGTAATGCTAGCTATGAGCACAATGTGAGCTATGAAATGTGTTGATATTTATAAGAAAAACTTTGTCTGTGTTAGTATAGTCTGCACTGAGTACCTACCTGTAGCCTATTTTGTGGCTAGAGTACAATCTTCTGCATCTACGAAGTCAGTTCCTCGAACTGTCAGTTGTGTAAGTAAAACAGGAAAAACTTTGTCCTACTAAGTCGCCTTCGGATTCCAGGCTATTCCAAATATCCATATTAAACGCACATTTAAATAAAATCTAGAGGCTCTTTCTATAATTTGTAGTTTCCACAAAGCTGATGAGACCTTTTCTTTTCTCCCGCTAATTTCTACTCTTCTTACTTTTTGGGTAAAGCAGCCCGTTTCGTTAGGTCTCTAATTACGTATTCAGGAAACTACTCATTCATTTTTTGGCTAAGTAATGACCATTCTGCTTCACTTTATCTCGGAGCAAAAGGTATGATGGCTTCTATTACTTCAGGAATAAAACAGATGGCCTTCAACACAACATCTGGGGTAAAAATCAGATCTCTGAAGTTTGTTTAGTAATCTATCATTTCACTGCTAACGGGAAATGATAGATTACTGGCTTTACTAAGGATATCCCTGGATTGAAGGCAGGTTGTTTTAGTCGTTACCTATTTTGAGTGGTTTGTATCTACAGACAGGATTAGAAATAGTGCTGTATAACTAGCATTTCAGTTTATGACATTTCATTGATAAAAAGCTTTGAACAATAAGTGTTATCACTACTTTAGTTCTGGGAGGAACACCCTGCTGATCAGTCTGAAAACACCTCAGCGGAGTTGGGCTAGCGCTGTCAACATTTAACATCTCTCAATCAATTTTTGTGATTGCAAGTCAAGATGAATAAGGAATTCGGGTTTAACAAAAAAACAATCACTCTGAATCTGTGGTAGCTTCCACAAGAATCCCACAGAGGTCTGAGAATTTCTGGAAATATGGGGTCTTTTTAATAATCCAAGTTATTAATCGAATCATTTTCTGATAACAAAATGAGCATAAAGCTGACAGAACTAGTACATTTAATTATAAATAATACACTGCGAATAGCAAGTCTACCTTTAGCCACCTTATTCCTGTTACCCATTTCTAGATGAGACTTTTCTTTCGAACAGTATTACCTTAAAATTTTGACATCATAACGTTATTGAGGGGACAGGTTGTCAACTTCAGGTAATGTGATAGGGAAGAAGATGATCTAAAAGCAGTCATATGTCCTTTCTGTTCTAAAATGATGGTGATGTTATGTGTATGCCAATAACTTATAGTGTCCTAGCAGTCCTGTTAAGGCTAATTAGACAGTGATATATTAAAGCATAACCGTTTAACCAGTTAGATAATTTTGAGTGTCAAAAGAACTCTTCAAGCTGTGCAAATCATTATCACTGTTAGGTGATTATTTCTTGTACTGTCTGTGTGCAGGATTATGGTAAATAGAGTGAAATGGGATTTTTTAAATAATATATTTGGAGGATTAGATTTGCATGGTCTCTTGGAGGATTAAGTTTGCATACGCTGAGGTGCAATTTATACGTGTGAAAGAGATAAGGCGAGAGGGAGCACGGTGAGAAGGAGGGAGTGTGATTATCAGGTGCAGAGAGATGGCTAATCCAGGTTGGCTTAATATACTCAATTACATTTTTAGAAGGGAATAAACCTACTAAGTACACATCTCAATTAAGTGCATCCCGTGTTTGAGACACTACTACGAAACAAAAATTCACTAATTCAAAATCTCTTCCGCTTCTCTCCCTGCCCGCCCCCATCAAACTGTGGATGTCGCAAAGTCCACAACATAAAAGCTTCTGTTAGGTCAAGGCTACGTTTCAGGAGGCGTTGCAAGTTTTAAAGTGGTTTTGGGAGGTTCACTAAGTCAAGCCTTTTACGTGACTTTTCTTTAAGATGGGGGAGGAAAAACGCATTCCAATTCTAGAGAACCCCATCAATCGTGATAGGTTAGTAGGCTGCAGAATTACCTCTCCATCATTTTCCCCCTCAGTTTGTTGGGGAGAAACTCTTCGAGTCTTAAACGCTCCACCTGCCAATGCTGATTTGTCCCTTTATTTTGGGGCTCTCCGTAAAGGAGAGCTGAGGGATTGGCAGTTCTTTCCGTATGATCACAGACCAATTCCAGTTACGTTTTTCCCTTTTTGGGGTGAAGCTGACTAGCACTTCTCTTTCACTGGGGCTCAGGACCATACCACCAAACCATGACACTTTTGAGCAGATAGTATTCTGAGACCTACAGTTGGTCAGACTTTTTTTCTTTATATCTGAAGCGATAAGGGCGTATGGGTAAAAGCTGAAACTTCACTGAGATTGTTAGTCCTCTCCTGGTTACTGATTAAGCTTAGCAGGGATTATTCTTACCGGTTTTATAAAACAAGGATTGTGCAGAGAGGTGCGCTGTCGCTGGAAAAGGTTAATGGTGCGCTCTCCTTAAGTATGATTGATACATAAAAGACTCGTTAGCAACTGTTGACTATGTGTAATGCATCTGAATTCCTGTTTTCTTCTGTCTCTACCCCTTCTTGTCAGTCAGCCTCCTGGATTTTTTTTCACGAGTAATATAACCAGAGTATTTGATTTCTGCTGTTACAGCATCTTACAAATCTCATAACTAAAAATCTCAGAAGTACAAAGATGCAACATAATTAGTTTTTTCTTATTAGTTTATAGGCATTAAGCAGAATACATAATGGAGTTTCAGGAATATATCAGTCTTAAGAGAATTCCTTTCCATATCGCTACTTGCTTCCAAGAATTAGTCATTTAGACTTACAGAAAACATCTGGAAATGATAACAATTTTTTTTGCCATTCCTGCTCTTTTAGCCTTTGGATGTCTTAGAAAATACATTTTGACGTTTCTGTAACAACTAGCAAATGTACATTTTTGTCTTGTAAACTTAAAGCTCAAATGCTTTTTCAGCTGAACTGCTTTACAACAGGTTGATTGCCTTCCCTCGGTCTTGGCTGTAGTCTCGGCACGCTGTTTACGCTTCCTGTCCCTCAGTTGCCTAAGTCTCTAAATTGCAGTGGTATTCTGGGGAGAAGCACCCCGCAGATTTAGATGGTCGTAGTGACTTTATGAATGTTGATCTACAGTAATAAGCTTGGCTTTTATTGGTCGCAGTGATCACTTCAGTGATGATTTTCACTTAAATTTAGACAATTTCATCTGAATGGCATTATATGAGGTATAAGATTTTTAATTTTTTAATACTTACCTATTCCTACAATTACATGTTCAAATATTATTCCAAATTTGTATATCATCATGTGCTCTTTGCTTTAGTCTTCCCTGAAGAGAGACTGGATTTTGATCAATAGCTGGACAAGTCGCTATTCAATTTAATCAGTGTACAATTTAAAGCCATGTAATTTTCTACTGATCCGTTCATGGCCTTGTATTTCTGAAGGGTTTCAAAGTGAGTTAGAAATAAAAATTTTTAAATTTCTGTCACAGCAGAGGTCTAAACTCTTAACTTTAAAAAGCGTTTTGCTGTGACTTTTAAAATAAATTCCTAATCTAGGTTGGACTAAATGTTAGAAAATGAAACTTGAAAGGGTCTGGCTTGAGGTGTAGATAAAAGATTGTCAAATTTGAGAAGGAAGACCTACTTTCTGCTACCTTTTGAAGACTTCACCAGATGAAGAAAAGGCATTTATGTGCAAGTGTTAGAACTAACAAAGTGAAAGCTAACGTAAAGAATAATATATATTCAACCTGATTCGTACTGTGATCTTTTAGTGTTCTTAATATGTACGTATGCCCTCCTTTTTTTTTTTTTTTCCCCAAAATTCGGAAGCTATCCTTCATCTCCTTCATTCTGGCTTTTACGTCCTATGAATTTGAATATAACTAATAGATAATTAGAATTTATTCCCAGCGGTGCCTTGATGTCAGCAAGGAGAACCCTAAGCATGTAAGAAAACAGTTCTCCACCTTCCGAGTGCTTGCTTCACTAGGTGTACCCAGTCCTTTAGGTGGAGAGTGCTTCGCTGTGGTCTGGAAATAACACTACACAGAACAGAGACTGGAGTTCCTACTGCTTGTGGTTTAATTGCGTTGTTTATTGGCTGAAATTGCAGTAATTTCAAGTAGGCTCGTCAAGGGGACTACAGCTAGCATGTTCCTGGCATACGTACGTGTAGCATAGATGCTAGATCTCAAATCTGTGCTCCAGACTTTGAAACGGCGCTGTTTATTCAGTAACCTCGCTTTTATATACAATTACAGCCACTTGGGAGACACTTTCTGTGAAACCTGATATAGACAATCAGAACTTCACAAAACTGTCATTAGCATCCTAAAACTGGATGTTTTCAAGGCTGCCCAGTGTTTCCTCTTATCAGTTGTACTACAATAGTTCGTTCTTCAAGAGGGAGGGAAGGGGAAAAATAACTGTGTAGTCATACTGAGTTCAAGTAGTCTGAAATAACTCTCTGCCGTTACAGCAAAACATTTGTTCATATGCAGCAGCACAGCCCCTGCTCCAGACCATTCAATATTTTTCTCTCTGACAAGAGGTGGGAACAGGTTGAGTGCAAAGCAGCGGGAGGACAAGAAAGCTCGGTGGCATATATCCCAAACTGCTTGTGTGCCTGCTCCGTGAACCAGATGAGAAGTTTACGCTATGTGGCAGAGGTGAAACTTCAGGAGGGGGTCTCTGGAGATCTGTACGTGCCATGTGATAGAGCTATAAGCACTTGTGCACAAATAGAGAAGAATGGGTGCCCATGCTGCAATAGGAGAGAGAGATGTATGCTATAGACACAAAGTTAGTATGGGTGCTGAGTTGCAATTATCTTTGTAAGTACAGACCCACCCGTGCCTGACATGTATGCGGTGGTTACAAATAGATGTTTGGTAACACATTAATCAGACATTATAGGTACATAAAATTTTTTTAAGGATCATTATCCCTTTAATGCAGATCACAGTATTCACTTTTCTATTGCTCATTGAAATTACTAAAGTGCAGTATCTTTGACCAGTAATGGAAAGACAAGTTTTCACCTACAATGGATTTTCATGGCAAAACAAATGTGTGTTACTAAAGTACATTTGTGTTTTGCAACTGATGTGGTCTGACTTCATTGTGTGCTTGTTACGTGAGAGGTATTTTTAACGCTTTTTCTTTTTTTTTCCCCTCTTACAGGCAGTGGAAGAGTGGGTTTAAAAAAAAATAGAGAAGCAGTTTTGTTTTTAGAACACTACAACAATATATAGAAGTGATAGCTGTGCCACATTTCTAATAGCTGGGTTGAATCATATTCTTTTCCTCTAATGGCATGCGTAATTGCTCTGGGTTTTCAGGCGTCCTTCACCCGCACTTATTTAGATTAGTGACTGATGCATTTCCATGGAAACCTGCAGCAGGGGAAAAAAAATCTCTTGGTACAGTGTGGAACGGAAAGGATGTGGGCTTTGATTCTCAGCCTATAACTTGTGTAAAATAAAGCCTTCTCGTTTGTGGTCATCTTGATTTGGGATTTTTGTTGTTGCTGTTCTCTAAAAAGTAAGAATTGTTTCCAGCAGCATTTTGTCTAAAAATTTAGAACATTTGTCAAATCTTACATTTCTTGAGAAGCTTCAACTTTCTTTTTTATGTGTTAAAATAGTACATTTTGAAATTAAATGTCTGGGATGTTTTCTTCGTGAGGATGCAGAAGCACACCAAACTCAAGTAAGCTGGTTAGGAACTATGGCTGACAAGTCAAGATCCAAGAAGAGAGTTCATTTTGGAGGTATTGTGTATAACTTTAATGATGAATGACTATTTTTTGAAGTGGTGGTGGTGGAAACGGAAGGGTTTTATAGAAAGAGAGTA
>VZTL01062370.1:0-21434 GCA_013400535.1 Scopus umbretta | reverse complement strand
ATGAGGTAGATGGATTTCCTTTTTTTTTTTTAGTTTTAAAGTACATTTTTCCTTGGTTTTTCAGTTGGGTGGGGAACTAAAGCAGACCTCTTCCTTGTGGGTGGTGTGGAGTTGATTTTGTTTGCCTTTTTTTTTTTTTTTTAGGGCCATAAGTAGAAATATAGATAAACTGAACATTGTTTTAGCATACCAACAAAGAATCCTGCAAAGTCTCAACTTTGCTCCCACCTGTAAGCATGTTGTCACATCATCTGTTTGCAGAGTAGTGGTTTGGGACTTTAAATGACCCTTGCTGCTCGCGGACGTGTGTTCTTGACTTAAAATGACTGACATATACTGAAATACTGGAAGTTAGTATTTGCATAAAGTTAAGCATATGTAGAAGCATTGCAAGTTGGGGATTGCAAAATGAGCATCTGCTGAGTGCAAAAACCAAAATCCTGCTATTAAGCAAACTGTTAAGCCAAGTTTCACCCGACGCCTGCCCTTTGTTACAGGCCATCGTTTTGGATTATGCTGCTCTATCAGTAAGAACACTGCAGTCATTCACTAGAATATTTGCAGGAAAGAACGAAAATATGAAGTAAGGTGTTATGATTACAAACATTTGTACTACAAATCCGTTCCAAAGAATTGGAACATCGCACCACCTGAACTTTGTAGTTGAACAAACCATTCTGACCTTCAGGATGAACAAACCATCCTGTGCAAATAGTATTTGCAACAGATGATACCGCCAGCAGGCAACAAATCAAGATTTCTTTGTTCTGCCTAAATTGGAAAAACAAGATGCCTTTGTTTACATGTTCAGGAGCAATTTGGAATCGACAATGAGAACAAGTTTTATAAAGTATACACCACATATTGCCAGTCTGCAACAAAGGGTTAAGCAAAGTGCATTGAAATTGCTTTATTTTGGACCTGTTTTTGTAAAAGCGGCGTGTTTCAGCGATGATTGAAACATGTGCAAATGGACCAACTCCATGCTTGGCTGCTGGCATCTCTGAGGTCAGTTACCAGCCCAGGTCAACATCCATCTCTTTACAGGCAACGAAGTCTATAAAGCCTAATAAATCTTGGGGCAAAGAGGGGAAAAAAAAAAACTTCCTCTCCCAACTGCTTTCCTTCGATGACATCGCCCAGACCTGTGTCTGTGTCTGTTCCAGACACTGAGCGAGTAATTAAATCCTCCGTTTCAACTGAGACCACGGACACAAAGCTGCCTGGCTGCATCTGCAGTGGCCGATGAACTGTTCTCCTGCGGATGGGCCGTAAATGAGGGGCAGAGGGAGTGAAGGCCTGCAGAAGCCCAGCAGGAGAGGTTCTTGGGGAAAGACCAAGTGCCCACTACTGCGTTTTGGAAATAATCTGCAAACGATGGAAGAGCCATGCAAGAATAAACTCTGCTGTGCCTGCTCTGCAAACAGATTAGCAGGTTTGGCTAACACAGGGAAGACCTAGTTCTGAAATAAAAATGTACCTCAGAGATTTATCTTGACTTTAACGCACATATAACGTTGCTTCTTCGTAAGATGCAAATACAAGCAGATGAAGTTATGTTTCCAGTCAGATTTAAACTTTAGCAACAGAATTGTATACATAGCTGGTGAAATTGTTAAAAGAATCCTGATTTCCCGCTATTCAGCTCTGTAAGCCTTATTCAGTGTTAGAGAATAAGCAGGAAATGTTTCAACAACTGCTTGCTGGTTATTTCAGGTATAAGTGAGCTTTTTGATAAAGGGAAAAACTAATGACATGGGAAACCAATGTTCTTCCATAACTCCCTCTCCGGTAGCTCTAACTTGCATATTTCAGTTATTAAGGTTTCTCTTGCAAACAAACTTGCTGATTCGCTACATTGATCAGCCATTTCAGCATCCTTTGTGAGTAAGCTAATTCACTATATTCCAGCTAATCTTTCTCTAAGGGATGCAGGAGCGAATCAACATCAGTATTCATTTCTTTTTTTTAAAATAGAAGGAGTTAGCAAGAAAAAAAAAAAAAAAAAGCAGGCAGGGGGACATCCAAGGATTTGCTATTCCAGTCAAGGATTCCTCCTTGAGACATTTTTATGCCTTTCTCAAATCTGAAAAACTTCAAAGACCACATAAGATTTGCTATTTCTCAGCTTCAAGTGAAAGAAAAATTGGCTGAGAGCACCACATCAACCAAACACTGGGATTTTAAGAAATCATCTGCAAGCTTAAAAAGAAAAGTGCGTTATGAATTAAAGGTTTTCATTAGTCTACAGTTTATAATGCCTTCATCAGGTATTTCTTTTTTCATGATCCTCATAGTTTATCCCTTCTAATGAAGCGACAATGTTATTCCTTCAGATTTGCAAAGATATGAAAAAGATAATTGTAGTTTCTTCTGAATTCTTGGGTGGCACATACCTGCAGATTTCAGTTTTATGAGTTTTAATACCCCTTTAACAGAAGCAGGCTGTACTTGCAGGTTTTGCCTACAAATCTTATTAATTCCTTATTCATTCCAGCTTCAAAATTACACATACTAGTGTTCAGGAGGGAGGGAAGGAAATCCTGGTCCAGATTTTAAAGACAGCACGTAGGAGGGACTAATGCTCCGATCCCTTCAATGCAACAACTTCTGTTCTTAAAAAAAGAAGGATCCTATGATCAAATAGTTAGAAACAAATTCAGTTTATATTTCTTGATCTCATTTTTACATGTTTTGCACAGATGTTTAGAATCCAAGATCCTACTTTGCTTGATTTGGAGGAGGATCCCTGAACTTAATCTTTTCTATGGATCAAATGACTGCTAATAGAAAGAAATATGAAATATTATATTAAACAATTGTATCATAGGCCTGAAAAACCTTCTCACTTATCAAAATTTTAATGTACCATATGTCATGGAAAATCCCAGTTTCGATAAGGAGGAAAAGGAATAAAGAAAAGAGAGGTTTTACTGAAAAGCTTATTGAGACTTCACAGTATACGGTATGAAGAAGATGGTTTTTTTTGGTTTTTTTTCCCCTGATTATTTTCTGGAGCAGAGTTCATAGTGCATCTGTTATCAAGAAAATCACTTGTTACTGGAAAGCAAAATGCACACTGGACTAGTAGTGAGTTAAATCAGTAAAAATATGATGGTTATGCTTACAACACACAGAACAGAAGGAATAGGGTGACTCTTCAGTGACAAAATGCTTCTGGCTCGCTAAATGTGAAATTTATTTCCTGAACACATTGTTTCACGTATACTATATATTACATTAGTGTCTAAATCAAAGGTTTCCAAAGCTTTAGTTATGCTGTGATTTGATAGTAATGCTGTGGCTGCAATTTGTAGTCTATGGCCTTTGTGTGAAGCAAGTGGGTACTTAAGTTATGTCTGTCTTTCATTATTCTGGTCACATAAAATATCTCTTTTTTGACAAGCACATAATTTAGTATTGGTTATCCCACAGCAGCATGGACCTGTGATGCAATGATGTGCTTAGTTTATTTAATGGATGGGGAAAAACAGGTGCTAAACAAGTTTTAGGATAACAACATCCACTTAGGTTAGTTCTTTTGAGGCATGGTTTTGCTAAGAAACCTGCTACCTCTTTTTGCTTGTTGCTTCCTCTACAATAGAGATAATTTGGCATCATTTAGCGTGGCAAATATTTTGAATGCGCATGTACTTGGAATAGAAAAATAAATGCTCTTAGTGACGTTTTCAAGCCCATATACTTTTTCTCAAATTTTTTTTTTTTTCCTTTTGTAGGGTCAAAATTTTTTGTGATACTGCTGGATCAGTTTTACGAAAGACTTCTAAGATAGGTGCACTGTCTTGTTGCAAAATAAGTATATAGATAATGGCTAGCACATGTGCACTTGAATTCTGAACTTCTGTTAACTTTATGTGTTATCTGTGTACCTGGTAGTAACAAAGAATTTTAGGCTGCTTTCCTCAGCTTTGAGTAATGCTCAGCATAAGTAGTTGTGAAAGCAGTTTTTCCACAGGAAGGAGAAGAGGGTGCACAGGGAAAGCCTTAGCCTCCGACAGCTGTTGGGTATTGCTTTCCATCAGACACATGCAGAGTGCTGTACCTGAACCTCTTTTAGCAAAGAACGCCTGTAACTGTCTATTGCATTAGTGAAACATCTCTTAGAGATGTCAGTAGGGAAGAGGGATGAAAGAAAAGCTTCATGGTTTGGGATGGTGCTAAGTTATTGAATTTGCTATGCCCAGCTGAAGAGCAAAGGGAAGGAGTCTGGCTCTGACTTTTGGATTTTTTTTATTTTTTTTTTTTATTTTATGTTTGGGTTGAAAAAGCATTTCCTAATGTGCAGACTTATTTCTTCATACTGGAAATTGGCTGAGAACAGACTGAAACCATATCTTAAATTCCGCTAGCGTAAGTGCAATAAACGAGGCTGGTGTAGCCGTATAACCTAACTTTACCTTTAACGATCAGTGGTAGTTGGAGGGGATCTGCTGCTCAGCGTTGCCTCTCTGTTATCACACATAAATTAGGCTGTTACATTTTCATTTCCTTTGTTCATCCTATGGACGCGTCGATCGCTCTGAACCCTTCCCTGGCAAGCGGTCTGACAGCAAACCCACTGGCAGCACAACCCCTCGCCGTTTCCTAGGAAACCCAGCCGCCGAAATACCCTGTGAAGAGCAGGAGGAAGAATAAAAGGAATGAAGACAGTTGCTTTGGGATTTTTCCCCCCCTAGTTCTTTACTCCTCCAAACAATATCAAATATGTAAGCAATCTACTACAAATAATAGCGTCAATGTAGTAATCGGGTTGTCTCTTCTAACATGCCTACAATGGTTACGTGCTAATCACTGAAGAAATAGAGCAAGCAAATAATGCAATAGGCGTTAGCTGTCTTTGTGGATTAGAGTCCAAATTTTATTTCTTCCTTTTCATGTTGGTGATTTTTCAGCTTCTGATAATGTCTGCAGGCATCGTTGGAGTCCTGCGGTCAGTTATGCGACTAACACAGCGAAGCTACAGGGAAGTCATACACATATTGCTCGGCTGAGGAAAGCCATCACTCCTCCTAAGGTGGAAGAAGAAAAGGAGAAAATGTTTTTCACCTGAATCTTCTCAATATTCACCTTTCTTTGAACCTTATAAATTACATTCTGAGTTTGAGTCCGTTGCTTACTGAAATGTCTGCAACAATAAATGATTCTAATAAAGAAGCAGCTAGGGCTTTATAATTTGTATTACCACTATTGCACAGTGCAAATAGCTTATTTCTACCACAACTCCATTGGCTTCAGTGGAGAGCGGACCAGGAAAACACTTGCTGCGTTATTTTGTTCCTTGCAGACTCTTCTGTGGCGCTTATTATGCTAGGACTCACCTTGCTCCTAGATGGCATATTGATTGATGTGAATAAAAGCTCTTAGGTGGTTTTGGGTTTTGGTTTTTTATTCTGTTTTCTTTTTTAGCAGAAAGTGGGGAGCTTTATGGTGATGTATTCTTATGGAAAATAGTTTCAATACCTGTAGAAAGAGCCTTCCTTTTCACATAAATGGTTTTTACTCCGTGGACAGCAGTGCAGTACTGTGAGAACTGAGTTGTTAGCTGTGACCTTTATCCTGACGCTTCATGCCCAGGTCTGTCCTGTTGCTGTAACCTAGAGATGGATTAAGGCCTGTGGAGAGAAAGTCTTCTAACTATGGATACTAGGAAAAAATCGAAAAATACAATGGAGTAACTCTAGTAAAATATGGGCTTCTCAAGAAATCTAGAAATTTCAAATGATATACCAACGTTCCTTTTTTTCTGTCAATGTAAAGGAAACTACTCTTTTTGTGAACTGGTGTTTTGTTCTACTTCCTAGAATAACTTTTGAACTGATCCCGTTCAATGCAATGACTTTTCATCTGTGGTGACAGATATTCTTCTCAGTAATAATGCGGTAATATATACACTGCTGAATAATGTTTTCCTAGATCTTCTTGTCTCTACCTTCTTGCTAGTCTTTCTAATCTGTCTGCAACCAAGTTTAAAAAGAACATTGGCATTGGAACAGGCTGCCCAGGGAGGTGGTGGAGTCCCCAGCCCTGGAGGGGTTCAAAAAGCGTGTGGATGTGGCACTTCGGGACATGGTTTAGTAGGCTCGGTGGTGTTTTGGGGTGGTGGTTGGACTAGATGATCTCAGAGGGCTTTTCCAACCTTACGATTCTATGATTATGCTAGATATGGCTTGAATTCAGAAAAGTGGTTGTTAAAAAATTGCCTATAGGTTCTTTGTATTCTTTAGTCAAATTAGAGAACAGAAGCTTTTCCTCCCCGCCCCCCAGTATCCAGTTCGTTATGATGGCAGATTCCTGATCCTTTCCCCCTCCCCGACACTTTTGGGTATCTGTAATCCTGCTGCGTAATAGGACAGACTGGAAGCTGAGTCAGAGGTTAGGGAAAGAGGGCAGCTAAAGAACTTACACAGCAACCTGGGAAGCATAGCACTTAGCCTTGAGTTCAGGGATTTGTAAGGTTAATGGTTTCCCAAATAATCCCTGCGAATACGATTGCACACAAAGAAGTGAGGGAAAGTAGAGGGGTGGGAGAGAAAGGGAGCAGATACAAGCTGCAGCTGAAGAATGCTGGCTTTGCAATACTAAGTAGCTGAACAAAGCTATCTGTCTTACTGCGCCTTTCCGTTCCTCCCACCCACTTTGTATTCGTTAATAGCACTGAAATATCATGCTATAGAAAACAGTTTCTGCAGAAGAAACATCTGGCTCCTTAAGGCTCAAGCAGTGGCTTTAAGATTTCCAAAATATTCTTCATCATACTTTGTTCTTTTACTTATTTGTAAGTGACATCTGAAAACAGGCCAGTGCTAAACTCTAAGTGGAATCCAGGTTTATGTTTTTCTGTGTTCCTTCTGATTATGTCTTTTGCTATTAATCTGATTTTTAGGATAGCGTGAAAACGAATGTTGCTCAATGGGGAATAGACTGCAATTCATGCAGGTCACTTTATTCCACATCACAGCAGGGCACTGGGTTGTGAAGCTAAACTTGTAAACTTAGCAACAAAGGCATGACCCATAAAATTCACTGAACCCCTTGCAGCGCATTACGAGGTACAGTCATACAGTGAGCTACTTCAAAGCCAAATCTGTTTGAGCAGCTGTCGTGTAGCCTTGGGTACCATTGCTGCTCACTACGCTTCCCGCTCTTACTCGGTGAAAGGCAGCGTGTTGTCCTCCAGCCCTGCAGCTACGGAGCTGGCTGGCTGAGCTTTGGTTGTGTCTGGGTAGGTGCTAGGTGAGCCCTGGGGCAAGGTGGGTCCTTTTTGGGTGTTCCAGAAAGGCAGGGGGGTAAGGGCAGTAGGAGCTGGAACCTCGGGTAAAGGTAAGGCCTCCTTGGCAGAAAATGTGGGTTGTAGGTGAATGGCAAGGGGACACAATAAGCCTATACAAAACTATCAGGTAGGATTCACATTATAATGGGGATTTTCTTCCTTTTTGGCCATCCTGTAGGAAGGAGGCTGACTAGTCTTCACAAATTTTTATATAAATGTATATATTTCTGTTTTTTCTTAGTACTGCTTTTCTTGTATCTTGCAAATTGGTACACTGCTATGAAGAAATAACTTGCTGTCTCTTTTAGCCAGCTGTAACTTGCATGTGTATTTTCAACCGTAATTCCTCTGTATTACGTATGTGTTTGTGTTTATGTCGCCAACTGGGGGCACGATCCAGTTACGTGTCAGCTGTACTGGTTAAAGCAAGGAAAGATGCATTTTGTCAACCCTTCTTCCCAAAGTCTGCCTCCCAGTACTTTCTCCTGCAGTGAGCTCCTTGCCGTGTTTAAAGCCTGTCATCCTGCATTTTTTTTCTCTGCAGACTAGCACTTGGTCATCTGGCAGCACTACCTCTCACAGTAATTTTTAACATCCTGAAGAGTTAGGGCATAGAGATGGTGTACCTTGAGGGCTATGTTGAGCTTGGAGAACTAATACAATCTGTTTGGATGGAGTCAGGCTGTCCTTCAATGAAAAATTTCTCAGCCATGCAGATGAGAATTTCATGGTCAAAAGCTAAGCCAGAAACATTTCAGTTTGATTTTTGATGTCTGCTAGCCTAACTTAATGCGATTGCATTTGAGGACCAAGCTATTTAGGCAAGTCTTTTTCCTGTCTCAACAACTACAGTTGCTGTGTAAGTATCGTCCTTTGAATGAAGAAGCCATGTGAAAAGGGGATGCACTAAAGTTACTCATCTGAGGAAAAATAAATACATCGATATGTTATTGTGGTAAAGGCTGAGTAAGATACATTTGAACAAGAATTACTGTAATACATGAAGCTACCAAAGAAGGTTCCTCGCTATCTTTTCTGTTAAAGTTTTACTTTATTTGAATGCCTCTTTGGAAGTAAGCTTGTGTGTGTCTTTTCCTGCCATTCTGAAGAAGAATGTGACACTGAATTACCTACCTCTTCTACAGTCCTTTTGTCCTTCTCCAGAAGTGTAATTATATATATATCTATATATGTATATATAGGGATAGCCTTTCAGTGAAAGCCTTTTAGGTTATGCTCTTTGCTGTGCAAATGGAAGGAACCAAATACTGGAGTAGCTTCTGCATCCTTCCCACATGCTGGAGTTATTGGTGCTCCTGTAGGTACCCACCAAAAGCAATAAATGAGAGAGCGTCTTTCCAATCCTAGAGGAAGAGAGATGTTTAGCTCTGTTGTCCCTCATTCTATAGATATGGTTCTAAACAAAGCACTTCAACTGTTATACCCATATTAAACCAGCGTTAATGTTGGTGAATTATAGGGATACTTGAAAATAAAGTTCACAGTCCTATAGGTTGATTGAATGCTGCAACCACTAGATGTGAGAGCTGCTCCAGTGGGATGGATTTTTTTTTTTCTTAAGAAAAGGCATAAATATGAAATATTAACGCATTTGAGGTTTTAAAAGCCGTTCTTAGCAGATGCAGTGTTGTATCTTATTCCTTTGTTCTTGATGTTTCCCAAATATGGAGTTTCTTTCTTTTTTGTGTCACCCCATATTCCCCAGTTGTTTGGATTGTTTGCTTTTGCTATATAACGGTAGTACAAGTTTCACAGCACTATTTCCTGTGAGGTTTGATTGATGGTGATGAATGTGGGCAGCTACTTTTCCCCCTACCCCATTCTCCGTATGCCTAATAAAATTATAGAAATAGCTCTGGTTTTTTGTGCCTGCATATGTGTTGAAATAAAAATTACTGTTTGGCATTCTTTTGGCTATTTCGCCAACCTTTCCAAAATGTGTTGCTGGTTTTTCTTCTTCTTTTCTTCTTGTATTTTGCCTCTCAGTCCAAGCTGTAAAAGAGCCCAAGATTGGACTTGAAAGGTTTTGCCACTGAGAATGTGGGTGGAACTTTAAAACTCGTGAATGATTGGATACGTAATCTACAAGAAGTTCTCCTTATTTGCTTGATGTGTATGGTATGATAAAAGATTGTCTTGACTCCAAAGTCAACATTTTTTTCAAAATGCCATGAAACCATGTTACCTCACTGTACGGGAACATAAGGAAACACTTTTTTACTGTGAGGGTGACTGAGCACTGGAATAGGTTGCCCAGGGAGGTTGTGGAGTCTCCCTCCCCAGGGATATTCAAAAGCCATCTGGACACTGCCCTAGGCAGCTGGCTGTAGGTGGCCCTGCTTGAACAGGGTGGCTGGACAAGATGACCTCCAGAGGTCCCTTCTGACCTCAAGCATTCTGTGATTCTATGAAGCACTGTAAGTTTTCTTTTATTGATGTATAGCAGGAAATCTGCTTTGAAATTGCAAATTAACGCAACACTTGGTTAAGAAATACAGGAGTATTATTAAAAGTTCTCTTTTCTTTGTGCAGAAACGCGAACAGATAGAACAAAGAAACTGTTTAGACACTACACAGTTGGATCCTATGACAGCTTTGATGCTTCAAGGTAAGAATTTTTTTTTTGGTTGCAAACTGTTTACAAAATCTTTCTGGGTTTTATTTAATTGTACGTTTGGTTGAGACTTTTGAGGGGAAGAGGCAAGCAGATTACTAAACAGAGCTTCTCAAGATATCATTCTACATCTAAATTGTTTTTTATCACAGCTTACTTTTTTCTTATGGGGTGGGTCTACAAAAATAGTAACAAAGTAATGAGTATCACTATTTTGTTTTCACGAGTGGCGAAAGAGATCAGCATTTCACAGAAGCAGTATGTTCCAGCTGCTTCTACAGTCAAGGACCACTTAAGTTGTCGGATACTTCACAAGATCAGGCCTTCTATATCTGTTCACAGAATCACACTTGCTGACAAGAAAACCAAAATAAAATTTTGTGATTTGTTGTTCTGAACAGTATCTTAGATCCTCAGTAGAAATTAGGCTGTCAGAAATGAGGAATTTAGAAATTAGATTATTTGCAGTTTCTGCTGAGCATTCATGATTTTTAAGCAGGTTCTTCTCTCACATGCATATACATTGGACATACAGCCAACTTCTGGTAGAAACGATGATTTTTAAATGCAGAACCTCAGTTAGCTGTTGGTGCCTGCTGGAGAAAATTGTAGTGGCATACTGGAGTCATTACGCTTTTGTCCTGACTGTCTAATTACAGCTTGGGGTTTTTTTAGTTTTCAGAAAAAACACCTTTTTTGTAGGAGAAGAATTCTGAAATGTGTAAAGCAATGATGGCAGAATTTCATGTAGCGCGCTATTTTTAAAAAAAGGAAAGAAAATGTGGTGACTGTTGTTCCTGTTATGTGATCTTAATCCTCGTTCCGAGGGTCATGCATAGTTTCTATATCAGTTAAACAATCTGGGGAGGAAGGATGGAGTGCAAGTCAGCTGAAGTAGTCTGAATGTCCTTCTGTGTTCCTGACAGTTGATGTGGGGAGCTCTGAAAGGCAGGGGGCCTGCTGGTTGTCTACTGCATACAGCCTATAAATATTTGAAAAATATGTAAATCCGCAGTCCCTTGAGTTGTGGTTTGAAAGCGCGTTGCAGTGTTGGATGAAGAGGGAAGGTTTGATGACATGGTGGGAGGAAGCGCAGGCTTGTGGGTTGGCTATAATCACCCCATCTTGGAGGCTCTGATCTTCCTGTTACTGTGTATGGTGTGCTATGGGGCATCAACTCTTCCTGCTGTGACTTAGGAACAGAGAAACCCCATCCCAACAGCTTCCATATTCCCCTGCCGTGATCAGCCAAATGACCAGAGCTTTGCACTGTTGGACAGTAAGGTGATTGACTGCGTAGTCTAAGAATGGTAAAGTTGTCAAGAGAAGCTGTTAGCCTGTACTATGAAACACATAACTGTTCCACAAAGCAAGCTAACTGGTTACTAGTTACGTTTCCAGTGAGCAGAGCTGGCTTTTCACAATGTTCTTTGAGTGATGGTTATTCTATAAAATTCATAGCTTTGTCTCTGTATTTCAGTGTTAATGGATAGGATTGTTTCTGTAAAACTAGAAGCTGTGGCCACAGCATGTTGCCTCAGAGATACCAAACAGTCCTACTTGGAAACCTACTCCTGCTTTCCAACAAAAGATTTTTTTCTTTTGAAAATGTCACTTCAATCAAAACCTTTTTTTTTTTTTTTTTTTTCTTTTTGGAGGTGGGGAAGCTATTAATTCTAAAGCATTTGGGTTTTTTATTGTCCTTTTCCCAGGAAAATTCAGGTCCATTCATGGGAGTGAACAATGCCACCTGCGTTTCTGAAATAGGCAGGACTCGATTGTTTAGAGAGGTTATTTCGAAAGCAGGAGGCCAGAAGCCATATTCAGACCGAGGGCTTGAACCTCATCTCAGTGGTGCTCAAGTATGTCTTTTAACCAGTGAGCTGTTGGGGATGAATGGATTATATTCTCTGCTTTTGGGAAATCACAGAAAGTGTGTGAGATTTTCAGGGGGAAGGGAGGAAGGGTGTTGGTTTATTTTTGCAAATTTTTTTTTTCTCCTTAAGGTATTGGGCTTGTGCAGTGCAACAGCAAATCTCTCAAACAATTCACATTACCTGATTCAGGACTACAGCTGAGCAGGAGAGTTTATGAGATAAAAATAAGTTTTTGTACAGCCTTATTATTGAGAAATTAGCTATGAAGTATGTCTGCAATTGTTCCTGATTCTGGCGTCTATAGGTATTAAGTGTCTGAGCAGGAAGAGGGAAAGCAACAGAGTTCTCTTGGCAGCTTTTGAGTAAAGCAAAGTTTTGAAGAAAACTCAAGGATAATTTCCACAGAGACTCTGAAACCCAGTGGACCCATTTTGAAGAGTAGTAATGGCAGTCCAGCAGTACAAGTGGAAACTGAGAAGGAAAGGTAGGAGAGGGTAGAATTAATGGGAAATTCCATGAAATACAGTGGAAAAACAGACTTGCTTAACACACTTTTAAGTAGAGAAAAGTACAGTAATTGTGGAGTTTTTGTAGAATAATACTAGAAGAACTGAAAAAATGTTTCGGATGTCCAAGTTTCCAAACCTAGTTAGCTGCTGGTAAAGAAAAAACTTGTCTCTCTGAGGCGCATAGAGTAACTTTCTGTAATGGCGTATTTACAGAGAACATACACCATGATGAAAGGTAAACTTCCTTTCTCATCCCTTACAAACATGGCATATAGCAAAATGCTGTTCTCATACTTTTTTTCCTAAACAAAACAGAGTTTGAGGACTTGCTGTCCTAAAACTGCGATAGCACACAAAGTTGCATTTCAGATACTTGACTGAGGTGGCAAATCAGCTTTTTCTACATTTGAATGGTAATTTTACAGGTGCTTACGTATTGCTGGTAAAGAAAAAGAAGTTGCATTTAAGAATCTGACTGGAGACTAGTATGCCTTGTTAGTATGCACAGATTTAATTCCTAGCATGGGCTTCTTCAGGAAGGGGAATTGTTCAAACAGGCAAACAAGATGTCAAACTAAGAGCAATTCTCAATATTTCCAAATTTATGCTGCTGTGATTGCTTTCTCTGTTATGGTTTCCTATCAAAGAAAGGGAAGAACGTAGTAAAACAGATTTAACCGCTTGCAGCTAAGTTTTAATAAACATTTGTCAGAAGGCAACTGTGCCTGTGTTCTAAGAAGAGCTTTGCAACCAAAGTATTAACAAAGCTGATGCAGTTCCTTTATGGAGATGATGTGGGGGAGTGAGGGGAAGTGTCTGCTCCCGTCTCCTTTTCCTTTCCCCGCGCAAAGGGCAAAAACTGCTGAGTGGAAACACTCTGTTCAGAAACCTATATTAATAGACTTATTCACATGCAGGAAAATACATTGTACATGGCATTTTTCATCTTTAGGAAAATAGGCAGCTTGAGCAATGGAGGTTCATTAAATCCTATTTCAGCTTTGCGTAAAAGATCAGTTATCCATACATTAATATTTCAGGCAAATGGGTAGCATGCTTACTAATATGTAGAAAGGCAGTGAGACTTGCTGCCCAGTACAAATAGTCATTAAATATTATACAGATATAATATTTGAAACTACCAGGTCGAATGTATTATCTGCTTTAAATGCTGATGGGATACATTAATTCTGTTATGCAAAAATGATGTTGTCTCTTGCAGCTGTCATTCTTTTACGTGGATTCCTTTACTATTTTATTAAAACCTTTTAAGAGCTAATTACTTTCAGTCATTTTCTTTGAATCTGATGCAGATGGACAAATGTTGAAGGGAAGGGTAGGCTTTGTTGCAATGGCATACATGTGAGAGAGGGTCAGGTTTCTTTTGCTAGCAGCAGCTCTTGCTGGACAAACAGGAGGAAATACATGGCCCTGGATGTTTGTCTTGGACTGCAGCTCTGGAGGTTGAGGTGACAAGTGAGACGGGCAAAGTTTCCTTCTGCCTCCCCAACTGGAGCAAGCAGGCAGCACCCATGGTGTCAGACCCCAGGAAACGCCATGGCCTGAGGCAACTAGACCAGGTTGCTCAGAGCCCCGTCCAACCTGACCTTGAATGTTTCCAGGGACGGGGCATCTACCACCTCTCTGGGCAACTTGTTCCAGAGTTTCACCACCCTCATCATAAATAATTTCTTCCTTATATCTGGTCTGAATCTACCCTCTTGTAGTTTAAAACCTTCACCCCTTGTCCTAAAGAGCAGATATACCAACAACGCTGCAAGGAAGTAATGTAAGAGTGCTCTGACGTGTCTCTGGAGTTTTGTGTCTGCCCTGTATTTGTGGGCAGCGTTGGTCAAGACAACCATAGGACATTGTTTTTGAGAGCTGGGGTGGGGACAGATCCCACTGAGTTTGTTAGGAAAAATGTTTGTTTGGGTCTGTCTTGTCTCGGCTGGATGGGCAATACTGTGACAGGAAAGCTTTCAAAGTCTTATAAATGTTCTTTAGAAGCCTAGTTAAAGTTCAGGGCTACCTTTAATTCAAACAAAATTATTTGTAGGTCTTAAATCAGTTATTTCAGGAAGTCCTCTTTCGTCAAGGTCGAATTCCAGTTTAATGACAGAAATTATTGCTAAGGCATAGAATGGATGTTTGAATTTTAAAAAAAATTCTTTATTTTTTTTTTTAATTAAAAATAAGGTAAACCTTTAGAATTTTTTATCTTTTTAACTGAAGTGAGGGAATTATTTAATTCTTTCAAGATATGACAGTGAATTGTTTAGTCAGGAAAATCAAAGAGAAGACAAAATTAAGTTATCAAATTAAAATATGTGAAATTAGTTGTTTAATTTCAAACGTAAAATGTTAGCACCTTTTTAAATGCGATGTGACTGATGATAAAATGGTAACTTAGTTTTCACACTCTGGAGACATAACTAATGTGAGCAATTTGGGTACTATGTAAAGATTATAAACTTGATTTGGTGGAAAACACAATCCAGTTGCCTTCATGGATTTGGAAGCTTAGAGCACAACAGTGGAAACTTTTACTACTGCATTAACTGCATCATCTCCCTCTCACCCCCAACAGAATAGTGAAATAGCAAAAGTCAATAGCACAACTGAATGCCAGCTTCAGTGCAATTATGAAGTATGCAGTAGAAATATAAGGTTGCCTGCCTCTTCTGTGTCTTCCCTTTCTTTACAGTACAATCGACTTTCACTTTTTTTTGTTTCCTAACCACTTTAACTGGTACTACTCACTGCATGGGAGAAGTTTTCTTGACGCCTTTTCTTGACATCCTATGGCTACAGCCGTATTAAGAAGCTCACAGGAGAGGAGGTAATAATAAATAACCTTTTTCAAAGGCTTGTTGCCACAAGGTTAATGACAGGACCAAATTGATTTGCTTTCTGGTTTTAGTTCTGTTTTTCTGGATGAGGAAGTGGAGGAAAATTGGATTGTGTGGCCTGGGAGGTATGTGTAAGAAAGCTTAATTAGAAGTTTAATTCATTAGCCCTAATGTCCCTATTTGGAGTCAGGTGGCAGCATCCATTAGCTCCTGAGCGTAGAAGCTGACAGAAGCAACTCCTCAAAAGCCAATTTACATACAAACATGTAACAAAAATGAGAGGTTCTTCTCAGCTGTATAGCCCAGCAATTCAGATGTTGTGATCTGCACTGTTGGAGAGAGCAGTGTAAGCTTTAGTCCTAGACAGCGCAGAGAGGCTCTTTGGCACAGATGAAGTTGTCTACCCCTGTCATTCAGCATTCTCAGCTTTTTATTGTTTGTTTGTTTTTTTAACCCGGAGAATCTACCTGTTGAATATGTCACTCTTTGTCCCAAAGTTGTGGTGTAAATGATGCTGTCTTAATAGTCTAAGCGTTAGGTGTGTTACACAGTAATTACACTTTTTTTTAGTGCAAGGTCTCAATTTGATGCAGAAATACTTTCATCTTTTTTAATGTCTGGTTTCATGTGGATATTTTACATAAATATGTTGTCTTCCTTCTGGGAAATGCAATTATTTATCACTTTAAGTGTATATTTAAAAAGGATGGAAACCTTCTGAAGGATTCTGGTCACTGCAAGTCGGGAGGTATGTAACAGGGAGCTAAGGGACTTTTCCTGGTTGTGGCTTAGCGGTGGTCCCATTCCTCTGTTGCGATGAATCGAGCGTGTGTCCTTGCTGAGCGCTGCTTGCTTGTGTGCAGCCGCCAGCAGCAATCTGTTAAATCCTGGCAAATGGCTCTTTACACAAATTGAAGGAATGTGTAAGAAACGTTGTTATTTTTTATATCCTGCTTGCCACATTTGCATGTTGGTTCTCCCTAGGCCTGCAGAACAGTAGGGGAGGCACTGAGAGAAGTATCATTACATAGAGAATAGGTCTTCCTGCATTGACATAACTGACTTTTTTTGGTGTTCTGTTGGATGGCACCAGTTCCACCGTACTAATGTTTTCTGTCGTTTGTACTGTTCAGTTGCAGGAACTGGAGTAAGGGTATTAAAATGAATGCTGTTCATTTTTAAAAATGAATTCATGATTTCTGTTACTTTAGTCTGAGATCGATACATTGATAATAAGTTGAAAGTGATTTTACAGTTATCATAGAATTATCATAGAATCATTAAGGTTGGAAAAGCCCTCTGAGATCATCCAGTCCAACCGTCAACCCAACACTACCGTGCCTACTAACCCATGTCCTGGAGTGCCAGATCCACGTTTTTTGATCCCCTCCAGGGATGGGGACTCCACCACCTCCCTGGGCAGCCTGTCCCAATGCTTGGCTACTCTTTCAGGAAAGACATTTTCCCTGATATCCAATCTAAACCTCCCCTGGCCCAACTTGAGGCCACCTCCTCTTGTCTGGTCGCTGGTTACTTGGGCAAAGAGACTGACCCCCACCTCGGTACACCCTCCTGTCAGTTGTTCTTAGCTGCAGACATAGGTTTTAAATATAATTCTTGGTTTCCTTTTCTCTGGTGGAAAGAAGTAAAAACAGTAATATTTTAACTTTTTTACATAGATACGTAGCTCATTTTTTGTCCAGGAGATAGGAGCAAAAATATCCAAGTATGCTTATAGTTGTAGTGTATATATAATGTCATGTATACAAAATAGATATATAGATATAACCGCACGGTATAGTGATGTGGTTACATCTGAATGCTTCTTGAGATTTTAATGATATAAGACCTCTGCATCTGTGATACTCTTGGTTCTTGTAGGCACAGAGAAAAACCAGTACCAGCCAAATTATGGAAAATAAAGTATGTAAAATATTGTGTGTGTGTGTATTGTTACTTTATTGTTGGGCTTGCCTGATGGCTGCTCTGAATTAATTCATTTTCTGTGGGTATAATAGTCTGATAGCACTGAATTGCTCTTAATGTGTGAGGCAGAAAGACAAGGGTAGCTCATTTTTAATACCTTGTGCCTCATTAACTTGAATATAATTTAATACAATTTGGAAAATTATATATATGTTTAAGCAATAATTAAGGCATTGTAGATTTAGTGGAACAGGTGGAGATGCAAAATGTGAAGTTTTTCATTTACAGTTATTTAATTTCTAATGAAAATGATCTTACTTATTAATAAACAGCTTTGCACTTTGCCTCCCCTGCTGTTGTGTGCTGCCATGACTGAGTTTTTTATGTTGGTGACTACAGAAAATATTTAAAGTCATTGCTAAGATAGGAGGTAAAAAGGGGGGGGGGGTGTATATGTATCTGAACTGTAGTATCTCTTCGTTGAAATCTGCAGTATAATTGCATGAAGATGCAATATTGAAGTCTAATACAATTACAGGAAGATGCAAAACTATATGGTGAGTGGTAAGGGTTTCCATGAACTTGTGTGGTTTTAAGTTGTTTGCTGACTTAATAGTGAAGTTTGTTTGAAGCACTTCAGTAAGATCCTGCTTTTAGCAACTAATGGGTTTGTAACTAATGATTAAAATTTGTCAGACATTTTCTGCGCTAGATGTTTGCCTAAATTTTTAGCAGTAAAGTGTTAGCAAAGGCAGGCCAACAGTTTCCAAGACCAAAGTTGAAAAAAGAATATATAGCCCTTCCCAAATTCAGTATTAAAACTCTCTTTCTGAAAAACTTCAAGGATCCACCTCTAGTGCTAGTGAAAACCTAACCGTGTAACTACGGGTACGGAAGGTCCTGATGGCAAGGGCCATGATCTGGTGGCTGTGCCATTTTCTGCACAGCAGTTGGTACTCTCAAGCCCAACAGTATTTCCTCTGTAACTCCTCCGACCAGATGCTGGAGGGCAGGATGGATTTAAATGTCAGAACTGAAAGCAACAGCCTGTGTCCTGTGCATGGGGAGGAATAAAGTTTTCCAAATTGGAGTAGGGAAAAGAAAAAAAAGAAATAGGAAAAAGGAGTGGCAATGATGGACCGTGAGGACAGCCAGAAAAGCTTGTGAGGGTGTGATACCAGGTGAGTTAGAAACGGAAGCCACATAATTAGATGCAAGGACAGAGCAGAGGAAAACAGGAGATTAAAATATTTGGTTTTGGGGGTAAAGGAGAATAAGTAAGTTTCTGACAATTAGTGTTTTACATTCCTGTCTCCTAGCCTCCACTGCGATGACTTAGCTTCCTCTCTGTGACCTTTAATTCCCTGCCCCACTACACCTTTGGCTGCCTTCCTCTCACCTAATCACTGGATGAGCAAAAGCTGACATATGGTGCCTCTGATTGTAAGTGATGCATTTTTAAGTTTTGGCAGGCCAAAAGGAACAAATAACTCTTGAGCTCGCAGTGTGGGCTTTTGTCCAGTGGGAGCAATGATTTAAACCACTTTTTTTTCCTCTTTCCAGCCCGATTTTCACAAATATTTATTGCATTTGCGGAATTTGATCTACAAGGCAAATTCTAAGGGTGACTGGCAGGCAACGTATGTCTTTTTTTCCTGTTAGAAGAAGAAACTCTCGAGAAGTCAGAAAGGGGTTGACTTTCATGCTCCAAGTAAAGCTGGTCACTTCTGTTGTGCAAAACATAATGCTGATGGGAGGAGGATGTCTTGTTTTGTCTTGGGACAAATAGATGTGCTGGAGTTGTATTTCTGTATCAGTTGGGTGGGGTCAAACCGTACAAAGAGGGACCTGCTAAAGAGCAAGCAGTAGCTGGTGTCAGGGTGTTCACCTGGAATGAATAAGCTCTGGGCTCCAGTCCCACACGTGTTAGACTGCTTCGACTTAAACCCATACCTTGTATTGCTGATGAATGCCAAGAACCTGGCGGACAGAGTGGGGTCTTTGTCCAAGTCTTTTGAAACTATTACTCTTTCGCTGAGCCAAGAGACAGATGCTAGCTCTGTCCTCAGAGGTTGTGGCACGCAGGTGGGGGTGCTAGGTTTGGATGATTGGCAGATATACCAATTGAATAGCTGGTGGTGTTGCTGGGGGTGCCTGCTCGCTCTGACAGAAAATTTCATCCCATATTCTGTAGAAAGAATGTCTAACGAAGGCTTAATTTAGACTAAAATGTATCAACAAAAGATTTGCTTTAATGGATAAGCATTTCACTAAAACTGATTTGATGGCAAAGTCTGAACAGAAGAATAATGAATGTTGAGTTAAACACGTGCACTAGGAAATAGTGGTAACTGCATATGTAGAAAAAAGAATGTTACCCATGTGTCTTCCATTTCTCTAATTTTGAATAAAAATCCCCATGTTGGGCACAGATAAGAGGTCTCAGAATTAAGAGCTTAATGCTGCAGTTGAAAACTAGGGCTGATACGGAGTAGATCGTGTGACCCTTTAAACTAGCATTTCCAAAGACTGATAGTGTAGCACTGTCAGATTTGTAGAACAGTTGCAGCTATAGCAGAGGTGATTTATACCTCTATGGTAAGCGCTTCAAATATCATAAATTCTGAAATACACTTAAAATTAAACTCTATGCATCTTAAGTTAGTTTTGAATTGAATTGAAATGATAAACCAAATTTTTTTACCCTGTCTCCAGCACTTACAAAGTAAAAGCTTCATATTTCTAGAAATTATGTGTCAATGCAACCAGTGAGTTGCAGCTGAATGTCAAAGGAAAGGGGGCAATAAGGAGAGATTCCAGTTCAATGTTCACTTAATTAAGAAAAGTAACTGCCAATTTGAATAAAGCAGAGTTCTCTCTCTTCATCAGCTGGTATCTGTGAAGTCAGTGATTTTTCACTGCTACCAAAGTGGTGGACTAAACTGGCCATGCTTTGACAAAATTGCTGAAAATTGTGATTCTGTTAGACAGGAAAGCTATTATGATGGACATTTCTCAAGCTGTTTTGCAGGTAAGTAAACAAAATTTGGAGTAGGCTTAAAATAACTCAAGGGCTTAGTGTAATGGGAGAAATGGAGAGAGGGTATTTCAGAAAAAAAGGTAGAGATGCCACCTCCTTTTTGATATTAATGAGACTGTAAAACAATGTGGTGATTAGTCAGGACTTTTAAAGGGATGTGTGCAAATTAAACTCCAATTGAAGCCACCTCTTAATTCCTTTTCAGTAAAATCCTAGACAATCTGAGTTTCTCACTCTATACTGTGTTTTTAAAGCTCTTGGATAAGAAAGAAGTGGGGAAATGCTTTCAGAAAAACTTTGCTGTATGCCTTTGTTAATACCTCATTTGTTTTGAGACAGAACTTGAAACTTACTTGTAACATGCCTTAATACTAAAGTGTCATAAAATTTTACAGGAATTTTAACACTGATGATTAAAGCACTATACACTTCCATACAATGTAGAATTTTAATTTAGCTTTACAGACGTAAAGTATTTAAAATGAATAGTCAGGGTTACTCAGACTTCTTGTGGTTAGAACTGTAGTTTCCAAGGAATGCAGCACAGGACGGTAATTCCTCCTGCTCAACGTAGCAACCAGGGTGTGCTGGAAACCCTGAGGGATCCCTTAAAACTAATTTGAAACTCATGGTTATCATGAAATCACCAGTCTCTTTCCCCTATTTTATAATTTAGTTACGTTTAGCCTTCAGTATGTTTAGCCTCTCGAATGGCTGAGTGAGCAAATCAAGTTACGATACTGAAATGTGTACTGAGTTTAATAATTGTTATAAAGACCTGCAGCATCAAACTGCTACCTTAAAGGGCTTGTAACACTTTTTAAAACTGTTATTAAAATGCCTTTTTATTTTTTTTTTTACTAAAAGTGTGATTAAAGTGCTTTATAGAAACACGAATCAAGAGATCCTGAGGAAGGCGGATATAATCCCCTGTATTACCATGGATGTGCATGTGCCAAAGCACGATGACAAAACCGTACAAGAAGAAGGGAATGCAGTGTACCATGTTGTTCAGTAAGACGAGGAGCGAGTAGCGCAGCTTGCTTGGGGGCTGGTGGAATACTCTGGGGAATACCAAATGTGCTTGTCCATCTCTTACACCCTTCTCTGCTTTTGGCCTTTGGCAGAGACAGGATGTTGGGCTCCAAGAGCTGACACATGTCCAACCCGTCGTGGTTGTGCATATGTTCCAGTGGCGCGCTCTAAAAAGGGAAGGAAAAAGTTCAAAGTCCTCTCTGATGTAAGCCAACTCTGAGATAAGCGTAGAGATTGATTAGCAAGCTTTATGAACTAGTTCCGATGCT
>VZTL01062369.1:28980-41293 GCA_013400535.1 Scopus umbretta | reverse complement strand
GGGGGCGGGGGGGGCGGGGGCGGCCGCCGCCAGGTGTCGCTGTTCCCGCGGGAATCCCGGCGCTGCCCGCGCACTCACGCAGCATGGGCTTCGTGGCCTCCAGGGAGCCGTCGTGGGGCTCGGGGGTGATGCCCAGCAGCTGGCAGAGGAGGGCGTAGACGTGGACGCTTTCGAAGGGCTCGACCACCAGCCCCTGCCTGAAGGCCGGTCCCACGGCGCGGAAGATGGTTTTCATGTTCATGGCCTCGTTGTCGAAACCGTGCTCCCCTACGTTGAACTGGACCTTGGATCTCTGAACGGGAGAGAGGATGCGGGCGCCCGAACCCCTCAGCCCCCCAGAGCGCGGCCTCCGGGAGGCGGCAGGCGCCGAAGCGGCAGCACTGCCGGACGCCTCCGCCTCTCCTGCCTGCGGCTCTCGCGTGCCGCGTTCTGCAGCCACAGGGTTTAGCGGTCTGTTTGGTTTCTTTGAGTTTTTTGAAGTGGATCTAGTAATCTTAAACTTCACAGGAGCTGGAGGGTGCTGCCTAGACCCAGCTCTCAAGCAACTGCGTCTTGCAAGTTCCCTCCCTAAGTGTCAGCGTGTCCAAATTTTGTTGCGCTGAGGAGCTTCACAGCGGGAAGCTGCCTGCTGGCCTTGACTTTGGGCCTTCCCTTAATGCCAGGCTAGGAGAGGATCCTGCAACTGATATTCTGTGTTCACGCAAGTCCTGCTCCAAGACTTCTGGACCTTAGATTTTCTGAACAGCAGGGAAGGTCTTTACACAAAGGGCTGGAATTTCCACCCGTTTGTCGGGAGACCAATCCACACGAAGGCATAAAGCCGGGTGGGTACTGGGGTGCTAGGAGAAGGACAGGAGGAGAGAGGCAGATCCCCAAAAGACAGCGAGTGCATGCGTCTTACCCCGTGGATCACGTATCCTGGGTCGCTGTACAACAGGAGTGGGGTGATCCGGGAATGGTTGGCGTAGTGGAACCTCCTCGGGAAGTCTGCTTTCTTGTACACGTGTAAGTTTGGGTGGGCATTTTTCAGGACTGAATACACATGCTCTAATTTTCCTTCTTTTGGCACCAGTAGTCCGTTTGGTCCGTAATCTAAGAGTTCGAACCGGATGTCTTTGAACGTGAAGTTCTGTACTGTCTTGATGTGAATCTCATTGGTCTTTAGGACAGTCTCCATGCCGTGGTCAGACGTGATGATGAGGTTGAGGTTTGATTCCAGGCCGCTTTCCCGGATACGCTGCCTCAAGTAACCGATGGTTCTGTCCACCTGCTTGATCATATTTTTCCTCTGCTTGGATTCAGGGCCGAACTTGTGTCCTGCCGAGTCCGGCTCACCGAAGTAGAGGGCGATGAAGTCGAGGTTGTTCACCGTGAACCACTCCATGACGGTGTCAATGTTCTCTCTCCAGTTGGTTTCATTGCTGTAGTTGAACAAGGGTGGCTCCACCAACTTCATGTTCACTTCTTCCCCCTGATATTTTGCTCTTCCTCCGGGGAAATAGATGGAGCCTGTCTTTAAACCCTGTTAGTGGAGACATTGCATAAACTCACCTGAACTCGCTCTGCAGCATCTCTCCATCTGTCAGCGCAGCCACCTACTAAGGCGGTTAGTTCATTCAGCCCCCTAATGTCTACCTCTGCCTCTAATGAGGTTTTCTTCTCATTGCCAATTAAAAGTGATTAATTGAAAGCACTGCCCTTCCCAGAACTCCTGCACGTGGTTTTCTCACTGTGTTAGTAACACCCGTTGTAACTTTGGAAACAGCGACCTGTTTGTACCTTTGGTCGACCCTCCGGCTCTTGACCATCAAGACATTAAGGTGTCTTCTGCTCCGGTCGTGTAAGCACTCACCCTGAAGTCAGTGGGGCCAACTTGGCAGGTAAATACGGGCAAAGGCACATGTCTTGGGCCAGGTCTCAGGTCCTGTCTCAAAGCCGGATTGAAAGCCTACTGGGATCTAGGAAAGCCTCGCTGCAGTCCCCAGTGAAGAGGGGAGCAGCCGCTGCCGCTGCCACCCGGCGGTCCTGGTTTGTGCCTATGAAAGCCCTGGGCTCGTGGTGCTCCCTAAGGAACCGGCTGAGGTTCCTTTAAACAGGAAAAGGATAACCTGTTTTATTAATGTCTTAATAAAGCTGAAGTGCATCTATTATTTTTTGCTATTTTTAACAGAATGATCGTAATTATTCCTGCCAGTGCCTGGGGATTTCGTTTTTTTGCTGGTCTAATTAGCCTGCCGTTTGCAGTGAGGATGTTAGCTCATGGCCACTAGAGATCGTGGCTTGCCTGTAGCTTTTACTGTACGATTGCAGGCAGGATCCGTCTGTGCAGGGTCTGTGGGTGAGAGGAGGCTGCCGCACTTGCCTGTCTCTGAGCGGTGATCCAGATGGGCAGGCTGCCGTTGTCCCACCAGCTGTCCACGCCTTGCGTGTCGTAGTAGGACAGCCTCCAACCCGTGCTGGTGTTGAACCACATGTTGTGAATCACCCCGTGGTTCTCCAGGTATCTCCCTGTCAGGAGAGACGGAGGCGGCAGGGGTGAGCCAGGCTGCGGCTGGAGCGGGGGGTCTCGCCCCTGCGCTGGGCGAAGGGCCGGCTCCGCGTCAGCGAGGAGCTTCTGCCTCTCGTACCCCGTCCCAGCTCTCCCTTTGCCTCCGCTTTGCCTCCTTCCTCCCCCTTCCTCGCACAGAGCGGGGTCCCCGGGGCAGGGAATGAGGTGCTGGGGGGATGCCTGCTCCTCACGCGGGTGGGTCGATCCCAGGCGGGTCTCACCCGGGCCCCGAGCCGGAGGTGCCAGTGCTGCCTGCAAGTGCTCCTGCCCTTCTCGGCGCAGGCAGGGTTCACCGTTACCTTGCATTTAACTAATCGCTTTGGTGTTTCGCTTTCTCTGTTGTTCGCAACCGGTGAGGTCAGCGTGCAGCAGAAATTCCCATTAGAAATGAAAGACTTGCACTTTGTACTATTACACTTCATGCTATTTTTATTATTCTGGTCCTGAAGACGGCACAGTTGCTTCTGCACGATATCCCCGTCCTCCCTTGTATTGACAATGCCTCCCTGCCTTTTCTCATCAGCAGATTTCATTAGCATGTTCCACTCTTTTATGCCAAGGTTATTAATGAAAATCTTAAATAAGATTGGCTCCAAAATCGATTCTTCAGGAATTCCCCTGTTGCCCTCCCTCCAGCTTGACAATCTCCTCTCAGCATCACCTGCCGTCCTCTTCCCCGTAGCCCGTTACTTCCCCGCCTTAGAGATTTTGTACTAATCTCCATCTCCATCTTAACTAATGATTTCCCGTGTGGCACTGTATCAAATACATTACTGGAGTCCAGAAAGATTAAATTTAGTGCACCTCCCTTGTCTAAAACATCATTTGTCTTATCAAAGGAGGCTATCGGGTTGGTCTGGTGCTATTTACTTTTGATAAATACAGATTCAGTTTTATCACTTTCTGCAACTATTGCCTTGTATTTCCAAAATACAGCTATTCTCGAGTTTTGCACGCTGCTGGAGCTGGATGGCTGCTTGACTTAGTTTTCTTCACTGACACATAACTCTTAAACTTGCCCTTCCCCAGCCTGCTCCCTGTGCTGCCCCGTCTGGCTCGGGGCTGGTGGGGACTCACCGGTCAGCAGCGTGAAGTGGCACGGGCTGGTGATGGTGATAAAGGCAGGGGTCATGTACCGCGCCTTCACCCCCTCCGCAGCCATAGCGTCGAGGTTGGGGGTGTCCACGTCCTGGTCGTAGTTCCACCGAAAGCCATCAAAGGACACCAGGAGGACTTTGCTGCGGCTGGATAGCTGCTGCATGGGGACACATCTTGCTAAAGAGAGGGCAGCAAATACGAACCCCAGTGAAGGGAACATCTTCGTGCCCTTGAACTGGAATGGCCCAGACACCCAGAGAGCCCACATTAATACATGCGGGATGGGGCTAAGTTCAGTTTTTATCTAATCTTGCAGTTGCTGATCTGGTGCATGGCTTCAGCCAGCACTTCGTATCAGAATAAGCCTCTCTGTTTTTTTTGTCTAATTGAAGTAGACTAGCTTAGATTTCCTTCTGGTTCAAACACCAAATCTGTTTCCTCCATCAGTGGCATCGGGCGCTATTTTAGTACTCGTCAACGGGAACAATTGCTTGTGTGGCAGGAGGCTGCCTTCTGCAGGCAGCCCGTGCAAAACCTGCCTCCCCGCCACCCCGTGCCCCAGCCGCCGTCCTTCACCCCGTGCTGGCTCCCTGCAGCCCGTTGCTGCGTCCTTTCCACGCTCCTGGCTTTTGGTGCCCTGCTCTTTGGTCAGCAGTTCAGCCTCAAGAGGCAATTCGCCCCCCTCCCAGGGCCGCTCTTCCACCTCGAGAGGGGTGCTCGGAGGCTCAGAAAGGAGCCTGGATTTACCCAAGGCCCTTGAGCGTGGCTTTGTGGAGCTACGTGCTGGGGAAGGAGGCTTTTTCCTGGATCCTGGCTGTGCCAGCGACACGCAGAGGTGCTCCAGAGGGTGAGCCCGGCTCTGAAGCCCCCGTGTCCCATCAGCCCAGCTCCTGCTGCTTGGGCTCTGCTGCTCGCCGCGGCCACCCTCATCTGCTCGTGCGCTGCTGATGTTCGCCATATCAGCATCCCGTTTTATCAATATCTGCTGGTTTTATGACTTCTCTGGGGTTTAATCATTGTTGATGACTCATTTCTCAGCAAAACAGAGTTTAAGGCTTTTGTAGACTTAGGTAACAGAGGTTGCCTTGGTTCCCCAGGGTCTGAACTTTCAACCTTTGTGTCTTTGCTGATCTTCCTCTGCTCAGGGTCCAGATTTATTCCTTGGTGCTTTGCTTCCTACTTGCCTAGCCATCCCCCTCCCTCACCGAGCAGAGCCGTCTCCACTGCTTTCCCCAGCCCTGCCTGGGGTTATTCCTTGACATTCCTCCCCCAGGGGTGAGCGGGGCAGATGAGTCTCACGCACATGCCATGGTTCATCCTTCCTGGCCCACGACGGGCTCTTTGTAGACCTGAGCGTCCCCGAGTATTCCCATCTGGACCGATTCCTCAGGGTGCATTGGCATCTCGGTCGCCTCTTCCCCTGTGCTTGTATTCCCCAGGTGTGACATGGGATAACCGTGCAAGGACACTGCGATCCCACCAGGGACCTCATGGCTGACGCAAGCCAGGAGCGCAGCCTTGGGCGCTTTGTTGGCGGACAGGGGAAACAAGCCCGAGCTGCAGCGGGATGGAGCCCCGCTCTGAGCCCCGAGCCAACGCCTCCTCCTGCTCACGGCGGGCACGGGCTGGGTGTCGCTCTGAGGGCAGCCCTGGGGGGAAATCCCTCTGCAAGGAGCGGGGGGTCACAGCCTGCTGGGGGGGGAGGCGTGCGGTCTGCTGGGAGCCAGCGCTCTTTGCTGGGCTCTGCAAAAGGAGGCTGCTGGTGTGACCAGCGCGTCCGCGTGCCCGGGGTTTGGCCAGGCTGGAACGGAGTGGTCGTTCTGCTGGGGTCCCGTCTGTCCATTCCAGTAGCTGCCGTGTGTCTGGAGGGCACCGGGAGAGGACCTGCTGGCTGGGCAACCCGCTCTGCCAGCCCCGGCACTGCAGTTCACTGAAGGAACTGTTTCGTTATCAGCGTTTGCTGCCCTGGATCTGATACTGTCTTTTCAGCAAGGACAGAGAGGCCTGCCAGGCACTGAGGGTTTAAAGGGCTCATATGATAAAGGTGTTATCTCTTACCAAGCTCAGGGAAGTTCCTAAATATTCAGCGTGTTGTTCTGAGGTGGGTCACTAAGTCCCCATGCCATTGGTAACAGTGCAGAGGAAGGTTCTGATAAGTTAACATGTTCATCGGCTTCCTGGGAAGAAGGAGGCTAGAGAGAAAGAAGCACTGCTCTAATCTCGGAGTAATATTTAATAATAGGAGTGTCTCAAGGCACATTTTGATATTTGGTATCTGAAGAGCATGAGACACAGATAAAGAACATCACCTTTGACCGCCCTGCCTGGGGACACCATCGATCTCCAGGTAAAAAGGCTGATGCAGTTGATCTTGCACCAGCAGCACCCCAGGCGCTTATCCGATGAGATGTGCCCGAGGGGCCGTGGCTGCTCTGGGGCCACCGTGTCCCTGCTCGGCACCCTCCGGATCACGGGCCCCTTGCTGACAGCACTGATCCTGCATCCTTGGAAGCCCTCATGAGAACGTGCAATGAGCTACTCTCTGAGGGCGCGAGTCGTTAGTCCCAACACCGAATTGGGGAAGATGGTCCCTGCAAAGGCACGTTGGGGCTGAGACCGTCCTTCCCACGCTTGTGTACCAATCAACTCAGTGAAGACAGATGAAGGGGCTAGAAAACAGAAATCGTGAGACAGAGAAGTCATCTGCCAGTGGAACAGCCCTGTTCGTCTGAAACACGGCGCTGGGCGCCCAGCCTGTTACTAGCCTTTACAAAAAATGATGTGCCGAAAACCCCTTGGGGTGAAACTGCAGCTTCGCTGCGAACGCACACGGGTGGCACTGGGCAGCTGCCGGGGGTCTGTGCTGGGGGGAGCAGTTTGGGCAGGCAGGCAGGGGCCGGGTGGTTTTCCTTCTTTGTTTTTTTATTTTTAAATGGAAAATCAAATCGCAAATTTCTCAGGGGTGCCACTTGAATTTCAGTCAGGAATGCCACACTTTGTCCCACACGAGCGGTCACTCGGCTCCGCAGGGCACGTGTCTGTGGGGATCCGTTACCGGCACGGCCTGAGCTGCTCCCTGGTGATGGGATGGAGCTGGCGATGCCTGGGCAGGGCTCCGCAGGTGAGACTGGCTGGCTGCAGGGCGGGGGATTGGGGGACACTTTATAAAAGCCCTCCACGCCCCTGAGAGCCCTTTTGGTGCTGCTCTGCCTGAGCAGAGGGAGGAAGCGCTGGGAAGTGGAAGGATGGCAGAGCCCCGGGTCTGAGCCGCCTCGGGAGAGGTAGGATGTTTTTGGGGTCTCTGGGTGGGTGGGTGGCCGCTACCCCCCGGAGAAAGGCTGAGCTGCAGCCTCCCGTGCTCCCCAGGGAGAGCCCCCTCCCAGGTGCTTGCTGCGGTGCTGGAGGGCAGGATCGCTGCAGGCTGGAAATGGTGCGCTTGGGCGCTAAGGAGGGGATGAGTTGAAGCAAGTAGGTGTTTTTCTTTTGCTGACCTCACTGTCCTGCCTGGGGTAGCTCTGCTCTAGATCAGTCACACCATCCCAATGATTAAGGCGTTGCATACACAGCCCACTGGAAGAGGGCAAAGGAAGGGAAAAGGGGAGGGAGAAGGTGGCCAGAAGGGTGAGGAGAGAATTGAGCAAAGCAGCTGGAGATGCCCTGGTTTGCTCTTTACGCTAAGCCTGCCTCCTTCATCAGTTCAGTGCAGCTCAGACAAGGGGTAAATGTCTGCAGTGCTCCTCTTGGCTTCCAGCACATGATTGCCTGGGTACCAAGGGCCTAGATAAGCTCGTTAGCGTCAGTGAAACATCTAATGCCAGGACCTTGTGGTTAAACTTGTAATGCTGCCCCGGTGAGCAAAACCAGGAGGAGCTCTGCAGCTGAGTGGGTCCGCAGCGGTTGCGAGGGGAGGTATGTGGAGCTATTGAGTGTTGGATGGAACTGCAGAGTCTCTGGAAGCTGCTGGGGACTGGATGCACCTGGGACGGTTGGGTGGAGTTGATGGGTGTGGGGCAGACGCTGTGCTGCTCCCTGTGGCGTGTGGCTGAGGGCAGCTCTTGGAGAGGAGGCTGCTCCCAGGCGGAGCAGACACCCACTTTTGGTCACACCCAGTGCCATCCACGGAGAGTCAGTGCTGTCTGTGGGTGTTCGAGCTGCTTTATCCCGGGCATGGCCAAGGAACCGGGATGCAGGTGAAGAAGGCGCTGGTAATGGCCTCAAAGTCAGGAGCAGAGCAGCAGTGACGGTGTGTTGCAGGAAATCAAAAGCCAGGAGCGGCCCTGGTCCTGACCTGAGCCCTGAGGCACATGGAGGGAGGAAGGTGCTCCAGCCGAGCTGCTCCTAAAGGCTGGAAAAGAGGCAAGGAGGTTGGAAAAGCGGCTTGGGTTGCTGCAGGGGAGCACCTCAGGCAGGGCCTGGATGCCTGTACCGGGAGCCAGGAGTTTGGGTCTTACCCCTGTGAAACGGCTCCCTCGGTGCTCCTGAGAGCCCCCGGGCTGCGGGGAGCCGGTGCAGGAGCTGTGGTCTGCGGTGTCACCGCAGGTCTGACCGCAGAGCTGGACCCACTTGCCGGCGGGATAAAAAAAGCGTGGTGGTGGCTGCGGGGATCCCCCAAACTGCCCCATTCCCCGAGCCCGTGCAGCAAAAGGCTGGAGAAGACCTGGCTTCAGCTGCAGGGCTGCGGCACCCAGCTGCACCCTGCTGTGCAGCCGGAGCCCTGCCCGGAGCTGGCACGGAGAGCTGTGGGTTGGTGGGGGGCTGTTCCCTGGACCCCCGCCCCCAGCAGCGCTGTTCAGCCGGGGGGTGTCCGTCGGAGGGAGGGGTCCCCCGGGAGGCTGTGGGGCAACAGCAGAGGGCCCTGCGCTAGCGCGGGGGGGCACTGGCCGGGTGTCTCCCTCGGGAGCGCCTGTGAAGACAGAGGGGTGGTGGGAGAGGAGGTGGGGACCCTCCCCGTAACGTCCCTCCCCGTCTGGGTGTTTGCCTGGTTGGCGGCTGCGTTGGGACCAGAGGAACGTGTGGGAGGGAGGGAGATGCGAGGAGGGGGCTGAGCTGGTCCCATCTACCCACGGTCAGCGCTTGACTCTGAGAAGGGGCAGGTGACACAGCGCTGTGACCCCCCCAGCCTGTGCCTGGGTCATGGGGCAGCTGTCCCCATTGGGCTGCAGGGTCTGGGAGCAGGGACAGTGACCGGAGTGTGTGTTGCGCAGCCCACGGTGACAGGATCCAGTGATGTGTAGGGATGGAGCACGCGTCGTGTGCTTCAGGAGGACCAGGAGCAGCCTCCTGGGGTCGGGGCTATGATTTTAGTCCCAGTGGGAGAAGGGAGCCCACCCCCTGGGAGGGACCTCAGGGGACGGCTGCTTTTCTCCTCTTTATAGGCACGTATAGAAACTCTGCCGTAAGCACAACCCCAGGCTCTAATGCTCTTGAGACATGGCTAGCTATGTGCCTGGTCCCCAAAGACTCCCCTGCCTGGAGATCAGTGCTGCTTCTCTCTGCTGGCTTGGCTCGGATCCGGCTCCGGCCATCAGGTTTCAGCAAGTGTGGGAAGGGGAGTATCAGGAGTCAGGACCGAGTGCGACGGCCTTGGAGGAAACATGAAGGGAGCATGGAGCTTGAGTAGCTGGAGTTCAGCGCTGGGGTTGGGCTGGCTCGAGGAGCTCGGTGTTTGATGGAGCCCAGGGCAGGAGCGTGGCAGGGTCCCGGCGCCAGGGCTGAGCCAGCGGCAGCAAGGCCCAGAGGCTGTGCCCGCTCGCTGCCTGGGGCTGTCTGCCTTCCCGAGCACTGAATTTGCTCATGGGTTGAAAATCAAGACTCTCTCCCGAGGAAGCCCTGTGTGCAGCGACTCAGCCAAGCGCCGGCACCACCCGGACGGGCTCCAAGCGCGCTGGGTCAGCGGGGCACCAGGACATCTCTCAAGGTTGGGGCCTGGGCAAGCCCTGACTCAGCAGCAGCTCTGTTTACCTGGGCTGGTGCAACACCTTCTTGGGAGGGTGACCTCTTTGCCATCTAGTTTGCACTTCTTCCATGTGGTGGCCCTCGGGGAGCAATCCAGCACAGCGCTCACGGTGAGGAGAGGGGCGAAGGGACAAGAGCAGTGTGGAAAACCACCCTGCAGGCAGCCGTTCTCCGAGGAGGCAGCTCTGCCAGCCCAGGCAGTGCGGGTGTGAGCGAGCTTTTGCATTTTCTGCGCTGGGTGAGCTTCCCAGAATGCCCGTAGGCCCCTGCACCCTCCTGGGCTGGGCCCCACAGCAAGGACCACCACTTGAAGTTCACTGCAGCCTTTGGTCCGCCGGAGGAAGGCCCACGGCTAAAACCCTGGCTGTTGCTCTCCACAGCCAAGTGATGTCCCTGGCTGATGATGAGGGGCTCTAGCCCCTTCTCTTCCCTGCCAGCAGCGGTCCCATTCCCTCTCGCGCCCTTACCGCTGTTGCTGGATGCTCGTGTCTGGACCCGTGTCCGTGGCGCTTCCTGGGGCTCAGCACTAGGCTTTTTCAGCGGGCCATGGCCTGGGCTCCTCTTTCTGCTCCCTGGTGTGGGGGTCTGAGCCCGAGGAGCGGAGCAGGGCCAGCCCTGTCTCGTGACTGCAGCCTGGCTCTGCTCTCCACCTGGGACCCTTCCTCTGCTGCTTGGTTAAACCTGGTATCGACCGCTCCATCAGAGCCTGGGGCTCTTTCTCAGCTTTCTTAGCTAATGGCTGTGTCTGCCTCCCATTGATCCTCAACTGCAGAGCTCATTGATTAAGTACATTTCTTATTACACTTAATGGTATTTTACTCCTTTCTGTGCTTACCTGGTGCCAGATGCTCACCCTGCGCTTCTGCCTGCCGGGGAAGAATTCCTCTGGTCAGAGAAATGTCCCTCCCCTGCGCTGGCCCTGCTCTCCTCCCCTCGGTCACAACCCCTGCCCTCTCCCTCTGCCCGACTGGCCTTCCTTCTGCTGCTGTCCCTGCCTGCCTCTTCCTCCTGGGCCAGGGCAATCCCTCTGCCTTCGAGTTCTTTGCCCCTTGGTCCCTGCTCCCATGCCCTCCTTGGAGGTCTGATTTTTCTCCCAAGCAAAGCAACAAGGCAGCCACAGTTCCCAGTGCTTCAAGAGGGCTGTGAATCCTCCTGGGACAACCTGTCCCGTACGGTGCCTCTGCACGGCTCCTACTGCGTCTTGCTAATGCCTCCACTGAGCTGCCAGGGACCTCGCACTAAACTCCTTGCCAGCCTGGTGGTACCTCCCTCCCCGCCGCTCACTGCAGCATCCCTCCAGCTAGCAGAGCCCGCCGCATGCAGGGCTGCCCAGCCGTGCTGGAGTGGCCGTATTGCCTTGCTGGGGTATCTTGGCTGTCTGGGGTGCAGCTCTTACAAGGAGTGCTCTGGATGGGTCTCACAGACCGCACAGAGCCTCTTGAGAGCCAGGAGGGCTCCTGCCTGCGGCAGGCTTGGTCAGGCGGATGCAGATTCCCCCCTCCATTGCTGCCTGGAGCTGGTACCAAGCGAAGGGGAGGAGATGGGTCAGCACCTCGGCAGGTGTCACCCACTTGGGGCAGAACCATCTCCCTGTAAGGTTAGCTCTAACTTTTCTGCAGCAAAAGGGCACTCTCAATCCAGCAGCTGGGGTAGTCCTGCCCTGCTGTGCTGCCTCTGCCGGCAGCCACCCAGTCAGGGTGAGAGGCACAGCCAGGGCACGGTGTTTTCCTTTGCCTCCCTCCCCCAAACACCTTCACACTCAGCACGCACTGTGTGTTGCCTCGCTCTGTGCTTCACCTCTTTTCAACTCTCTTGCATGCATCATTCAAAAGCCATAACATTATTGGGCATAAAATATTTACTTAACTGAGCTTTTTGCAAATATTCCCCTCCATTATTTTTCCTCCTTTTGGGAGCAGACACTGCTTCTCCTGTGCTCTCAAATGGCTTCTCTTAAATAATACAACAAGAACACATGAACACCCAGTAGCCTTTTTCTTTCTCTGGAAATACCCGTAAATATAACGGTGTCACCAATCCATTACAGCTGCACCAGGACCATGGCTCAGGAACACCCAGCAGCACAGCCCCAGCCTGCGCAATCACCTCGCTGCTGGAAGAGGGGCCGACAGGGAAGGTGCTTAGGGAGGGAGCATAAATACATGAGAAGATCTGACATGATGCAGGGTATTAATATTAATTAAGAAATGTTCTTTTCAGAAGAGACATCTGAAGCTTAGCAGAGGGGGTGCAGGACTGAGCGTTCCCCGTCTGGTCCCCGCTAGGATGCTGGGCCAACTGCTCAGAACAAAATTCCCTCCAGCAGCTAAATGGCTGGTCCCCGAGAGGCCAGCCTGAGGCACGGGGATGCTGAGGGATGCTTCCCACTGCAGGCAGCAAGACAGGCAGTCCTCAACAGCTCTTAAAGAACAGGATAAAGTGTTTTAGAAGCTTGAGAAAGCCAGGAAGGGCGGATGTTTTTCTCAGAAGCAGATAGGTGTGTGTTGGGTGGTGCGGACGTTCTCCCCATGTAGGAAAGCATCCGGCTGCGTGGGGGGGGTTGGCTCCCTGGGCCTGGCAGGCCTCACCAGGGGGGGCTGACTCCTGGCTGTGGGGTGCACGTTGTCCAGGTGGGGTTTTGGCTCCTGGCTGTGTGTTGTGGTTTAACCCCACTCGGCAATTAGGCACCGCACAGCTGCTTGCTCACCCCCC
>VZTL01062369.1:7798-18601 GCA_013400535.1 Scopus umbretta | reverse complement strand
CCCCGGGATCAGGGGGTCCTGCTCAGGTCCTGCTGGCCAGGCTGTGCTGTGTGTCCCATCGCTGCCTGGGGACAGACGGGTGGCTCCCGAATCATGCCTGTCTCTCAGACCACACATCCCGGGATGTCCCCTGCCGAGCCTGTCCCACCCGAGCGCACCACCAGCCTGCCCGACCTCTGCCTTGGAATTACTTCCCTTGGGGATTTATTGCGTGTGTGCAGTGGGACGGATGCCATCAGGCTCCTCCAGCAGCGCTGCGGTGCAATGGCCTCCCCACGCACTCTCCATCCAGCCTTTCCCAAGATGAGTCCGGCCCAGCGCAGGCTCTGCTCTGACCCTCGTGACATTTGCCACCTCCTTACACACACCTGCATTATTGGTTCACCTTCCCATGAAACTCCAGAGAGGAGCCCGGGAAGAGTGTGGGGAGGAAGGAGATAAAAAGGGGGGAAAAAAGACAGACTCAAAGGCTCAAACTTGCAGAAGGGTTGAGACACTTGGGGTAGGAGGAGGGAGGGGAAGGGGCTGCTTGTGAGGGTGCAGAGCTGCCGGGCTCACCTGGGGATGCTCGGCGTGAGGAGCCAGGAGCTCCCACCCCTGGAGAGGGAGCTGGGGGGGCAGAGAGCTCGGGGGCTGCTGCGCCAGGGGAGCACTGGGCCATAAGTGCTTCCATAACCTGCAGCCAGAAGTGATTTTTTTTTCTGAGGCATAAGTAATGTAGGTAAATACAATTATCTCACAAAAGGAAGCGGCAAAATTATAAACATCCTCATCACAGCAATGCCTCGGTAAATGACGGGAGCCAAGGAGGTGCCGGGGCAGGCAGCCCTCCCCGCAGCCAGCACCGGGAGCGGAGCCGCGTCCATGTGAGAGCACGCCAAGGACTCATCACCCAGAGACCCTCTTCAGGACAACAGGGTTAAACACCCGCTGCGGAGTGGTCCTCAGCACGTGGAGAAGCTGCTTTCCAGGACCTGGACTGACTGTACGGCTCCTTGTAAGTGCGAAACTGCAGATATGTAGGGCTGAGTACCGTGGGTCTGTTTTTTGGTGTGACACGACCTTGATGTCCTGCATGAAGTGCTCGGTGTTGTGTGTGCTCAGAAGCCTGGAGGCATGACTGCGACTTGTGCAGAGGTACCGGGGCTACCGGGGAGGTAATGAGCTCGGGTGCCAAAATCCGTGGAGCTTGGTGCCGTGAAGCAGCATGTGCCCGGCCAGGCGAGGGGCTTGCACCAGGACACGACCCTGTGCGGGCAGAAGGGTCTCCAGCCTGGATCCCTTGAGGGGAGGCTGGGAACTGGCCTGGGTGTGCCATGCCCTGCCAGCCACTGCCGTGGGCTCTGCCTTCACCTGCCAGGGTGTTTTCTTCCTCCGTCCCAGAGCCCAGGGTTCATCCCGGCCCATAATCATCCTTCTGCGATTCTAGGATTTGGGATGCTGATGAGCATCCAGCCAAAACCAAGCACAGCGGTGTAGCTACCGTTCCTGCATCTCCCTGCTCAGCCTCCGTCTGTTCCCTCAAACCTCTCTGAACCCCCATAAGCTCAGTCTGACAGAGCCTGGCTCAGCTGCGTCGGGAGCGGGGAGCAGTGATGGGAGACCCCTCCACCAGACAGGACATAATGAACCAGCTCTCTGTCTGGGAGAAACCGAGAGTGAAGGTGGGTCTGAGGGGGGGGGAGGCTGTCGCAGGCAAGGGGGAAGCACTGCCCCTGCGCTCTGCCGCGTTCTCCTTGGGATGCTGCAGGAACGAAGGCACAGAAGTCCCCCCTGACTTCGTTACGGTGACAGAGACTGAGTCCCCTCTAAGCGGGGAAAGGCTCTTCAGCTGCATTAACAGGCTGGGATCTGATGGGAAAGATGAAAAAAAATTGGTCTCCTCCACATCACTCACTTGAGACTCTATCAGACTTGCCACAATTAGGAAAATTCACATCGAAGGCCTCATTTGTAAAGGACCAAAATAAGAGAAAACGTTTGGCCCAGAGGGAAGCAGAGAAGGAATTTAAGCTGCCTCTCATCTTTCATCATTTGCCTTCTCCCGCTCCTATCTTGGCAGCCCCAGTATTTTGCTTTGTCTCCTTCAGGTGACTAATCATTAGACTAATTAGTTGCTAATCAATGTTTAATTAAAACTTAGCTGTTAATTACTGGAGGTGCTACTGTAGGTTGGATATGAATGTTATGAAAATATTTTTAAGGGCAGTTCATAAGAAATTGGCCTCTCTCCCTCGTCTCCGCTGCGTCCCTTGGTCAGGGTCCTCTCCCCTGTGATCCTGCTCTCCCAGCTGAGGAATTGGGACGGGGGCTGTGGATATAACGCATCCGCACGGCACCACCGCACCCCGCAGTGCTCGCTGCCCACTCTCTCGAGTCAGCTCCATCGCCTGGGACCGGACCGTGGTGCGGGTGTCTCAGGAGCACCCCTGACGCTTTCCCACGGAGTAACCGGGGAGGAAATTTTTTTACACTGAGGGTGGTGAGATACTGGCACAGGTTGCCCAGAGAGGTGGTGGATACCCCATCCCTGGAAACATTCAAGTTGGACAGGGCTCTGAGCACCCTGATCTAGTTGAAGGTGTCCCTGCTCAGTGCAGGGGGGTTGGACTAGATGACCTTTAAAGGTCCCTTCCAACCTAAACCCTTCTGTGATTCTAGGATTTGGGATGCTGATGAGCATCCAGCCAAAACCAAGCACAGCGGTGTAGCTACCGTTCCTGCATCTCCCTGCTCAGCCTCCGTCTGTTCCCTCAAACCTCTCAGAAAGCCGTGGCCAGGCAGCAGGGCCTGTCTCCAGAGACGGAGGCTTCGTTATGCACTGTTCACTGCGTGCAAGAGCCTGGAGGTTTTTCATGCACAACCCATTGAAAAGAGCCCGTTAAATATTCCATCAGCGATGGATATGTAGGTCACCCAGGTGTGCTGCTGCCTCCAGGTACCAGCTCATTTCAGCCCTTGGTGGGGAGCCTGCGCCTGCTCTTTAGCTCTGCGGCTCCTCCTCCCTCCCCGTGCCCTTCTGGAGCGGGGCTGGCGGGGCTGCTGTGCCCGGCCGGGAGCGGGGACTGGCCCCGCGGCTCTGGGGGCTTTGTGCCAACCTGGAGGGGTGTGCAAGGCTGAGGGTACCACGTCTCGTTCAAGGGCCCTGAACCACTTACAGCTCCATAGGGTGTGCATCTGGGGGAGGGGGGCCAGGGGAGCACCCCCAGGCTGGGGCAGGGGACCCCCAGGACCCCCATGCAGAAAAGCCATTGCCCCGTCTCGGGGCGGCGCGGGAGCCCTCCCTCCTCGGGGACCGCGCTGACCGGTGGGGAACAGGCGCTTTGCAAGTGCTGTACCTACGCTAATGACACGATTTACATTCTCCCTGCTCTTTACGTTCCTTATTTCACTTTACTTGTCATTTTATGGCTCATTTTAATTTCTTGCAAGCAGACCCATAGGATAATAAGGTCTAGTGCTGCAGAGGGTCCCGAGGCAGACAGTGTGTCTCCATCCAGACAGAGATGCTGGGAGCACCGCTAATGTGCCTGTGTCTGGGTCAAGCGGTGGCATGTTCCCACCACCTGGGGAAGAGCAGGGGGTTTCTCTGCAGAAGCAGAGGAGTTGGGCGCCTGAAGAGTGGCTGATGTGCTGGGGCCTGTGGGAGAACCTGCTCCCGGCCTCTGTGCTCGGCCGCTGGCCCTCCTCTGAAAACGGGCACCTCCTCAAGGGACCGCTGAGCCCAGCTGGGTCCCTGCCACCCAGATGGTGTTTGCTGCACCGACGGGTGCTGCGAGGTGAGGGGTGGCTCCAGAGCTTTCCCGACCGTGGCTCTGGAGAGTCTCAGCCCCTGTGAGGGCGATGTCCCATCCCGGGCTGTCCCTGGGCGATGCCTGTGCCTCCCTCCAGCTGCGGGCCAGGACTCCATGTCACTCCGTACGTTCCCACTAAGAGAAATATGCCTTACTCTGCCCAAGCGCGTGGTGGGGTGCTGCGGAGCCTGGGAAGGTGAGGGTACGAGTGCGGGTGTGTTTGCTTGCTTGATGCCACTGGATATGGGGTTTTTGGGGGAAAAAAAATATTTTTTTTCTAGTTGGGGAAAGATGCTGACAACGGACCAGGGTTTTGGTGATTTGGATGGTGACAATGCAAGGGAGCTATGTTTAGAAATAACTGCTTTGTCTTTTGCGGAGGTATTAGTGCTTCCATGCTGGCAGTTACAGGAATTAGCTGAAGGTATCGGTGACATAAATACAGAAGGAAAATTATTGCTACTTATACTCACTTTCATGTGCGTGAGAGAGAAAGAGATGTTATCGGGGCAGAAAGAGGAGAAGGAAACAGGGAGGCAGAGGGGCAGGAGCTCTGGGGTCTCCAGCGCAAGGCTGGCACGTCCTTGGGCTCTGCTCTGGAGGGCAGAGACCCTGCGGCTGCGGGGCCGTGGCGTTTGCAGCTCCACGCCAGCCCCGGCGGCGGCTCCTGCTCCACCAAAAAGAGATGCTGGCGCTGCTGAGGGAGCCGAGGGTCTGAGCCCACCTCTGGGGGCAGAGTCACAGGAGGGTCCCGCAGCACCAGGGCTGCCGAATGGCACCTTCCCTGCTTGGCCGCGGGGTTTGGCCCCGAGGGAAGGTGGATTATGGGCCGTGGTTTGGCTGGATGGGAGCTGCGGCGCATGGGGTCCCCTACCCTGGAGTGAGGCTTGGGGGGCTGGAGGGGTCCCCCCCGCTGCTGGCTCTGAGGGCGGCAAGATGGGCTGTGCCCATCCCGGCGGAGACCCGGCCTCCGTCAGTCGGCTGGAGGGGACAGCCAGCCAGCGTTTGGGGAGCCATCTGGGAGGCAATCACTGGATTTTTCTTAACAGTAGCAAGCGGAATCTGACATTTTGCTTCTAGAAAATCATTAACCAGCCAAGGAAGGAGTCGGGTCGTAGGGACAAGAACAGAGCGGTTCCAGATGAGTGGCTGCAGGCAGCGTGCTTCAGCTGCAGCAGGGAAACTCACCGTGTCGAGGGCATCGCTCCTGCGGTGTCCCAGCCAGCACCCTGCACGGGCGGGAAGGTGGCCTGATGGCATCCCGCCTCCCGGCTGACACTCCGCTGCATCCCGGGACGCAGCCCGGAGAGGGTGCGGAGGTGGCTGCCAGCCCTTGGGGCCAGGAGGGTCTTTGCAGCCCGGAGAAGCCGAAGAGCCACAAGCAGGGAGCATGCGAAAGCCAAACGGTGGGATCCTCCTGCAGCACAGAAGTTGGTTGATGGAGAGAGGCAGACCCGGATAAGCAGCGCCAGAGAGACGCACAGCCGAGGCAAAGGTTCCCTGTGGCAAAGTCCTCCTGTCCCTGGATCCTGGTGCGCCCAGCCCAGGCTCCTCTTTGGATGGAGGACTCAAGTGGGGGGGATTTAAGAACTCGCAACATTTTGGCTGTTAAAATGGGACTAGATGATGGCATGTGAGGTCATGAGCTGAAGGCCCCACGCAGATGCGGGTGCTCACCGGAGGAGCGGCAGCCCCGCGTGGAAGCGGCTGCGGATGGGAGCGGGAGGATTCTCCTGCAGAAGAGCCAGCGGAGTCCCTCGGGAGGCTGCTCTCCTCTGGATTGCGGAGCTGTTGCTCCGTCGGGAGCACCCAAGGATGGGGCCGCGGCTCTGGTGACGCTCTGCTCTCCCGCTGTTTGTTTCTCTCCGGCTCCGGCAGTGCAGTTCCTCGCAGGCAGCATCCTCCCCCGTCCCTGCCTGTCCCTCGGCGGCGGGGCTGGCTGCGAAAAGTAAACTCGAATGTTGGGAAGGAACAGATCTCCGATGAAACAAGGCCGTTCATGCTTTCAGATATTAAATTCCATGCAGAATATTAAATAATTTCCTCTTCGATGATCCCAGTAAATTTAATTAGCTCTTGTTCCCCCGATAGAGTTGTCTCTGCGATCCTGAAGCGCTGCGTTTGGAGCGAAGGGGAACGCGGCTCCTCTTAGAAGCACTGCCTCCCTGCAGCGTGCACCCTGCAATTGCAGCCAGAGGCGAGCGGCCCCTTGGTCGCCGCTGCACGGCTGTTCCTACCGCCACCTCCCCGCTCCGTGCCGGGGCTGCTTCGGAGCAGGAGCTCGGCCCCAGCTGCAGCGGTGGGGCGGAGGGGGACAGGGCACGGAAGCCCCTTCCTCTCCGGTCCAGCTCCCGGTGGCTTGGCTCTGGGATGCTGTTTGAGGCGGGTTTTGTAGATGGTGTCGGTACAGCTTTGCTCAGAAGATGGCATGAGCTTCTCTGCCTGGAGAGTGAAGGTCTGGGGAAGGGGCAAAACCTGCTCCGGGCAAGACGGGGCTGCGGAAAATCAGTGGGACTTGGGTGACTTGTCCAGGGCCGTTTCTGTGGCCGCTTGAGAGCCAGGTCCCAAGGACGGAGGGATGGAAATCACACAAGTGCTTGACTTTCAGTAGCAGTGTTTGCTGATGACGATTTTGGGGACTTTTTTTTTTTTTGGTGTTTGGTTTGGTTTTGTAACTTTTAGAACCTCAGAGGAAAGAGGGGAGAAAAAAGAAAAAAATCCCTTCCTGATGGAAGCGGCTAATAGCAGGTTATAAATGTGTCCCTGGCATGGTTCATTAGCTGCCATGACATATTGAGAGCTATGAGCGGTATGATACCAGCAAATCAATTCAGAATTTAATCTGAAAAAGAACGTGGGGAGGTTGGATCATGCAACATGTTACCAAACATTTCTTCTCAGCCAAAACAGAGCAGCTCTTCTCTCCCGGCGCTCCTCCTGCCTGGTTGCTGTGCAAAACACTAAATAAATAAATAAACAAGTACCTGATTTACCGATGATTAATTTGCATAATTAGCGCTGTGTCAAATCACTTCACTGAGGTGCAAGGCACACTTTGCTGTAGATGTTTGCATGGACATCTTTCCAGGGTTACCCAAGCTCACCTTATTTCACGTTTAACAGTCTCGTAAGGACGTAGCATCGGTGGCGACGGGATTTCATGGAGTCGAAAGGGGAGGCGAGAGCCTGGGGGCTGCAGGGCAAAATCCCTGCCAGCCTTTGTGTGCCCTGCCCTGCTGTTGGAGCAAATGCCCTTCCCTGGCAATGTGTGCCGCCGCAGGTGGCCGTAGCCCTGGCGCCAGGAATGAGCTCAGACCTAGGTCTGCCCGTGGGCACGGACCCGCGGGCTCTGGCCAACGTTGGCGCCTCGGAGAGCGGCAGCAATGCGATGGCTGAATCCCGGCCATTTCGTATCCACCTGCTGTGCACCACGGCTCCGCTCCAGGGATGCCTTGGGAAGGTGCTCGGGGTGGGCGGCTGGGGATACGCCTTTTGCTGGCTGGGGGCAGAGCTGGGGGCAGGGGCAGCGACGGGGCCTGACCCGCGGTGCCCGGGAGGGGGGAGCTGCGTGTCCACGCAGCTCGGCAGCACCCGCTGCCACGCGTCCCTTGCCTTTTACAAGACTTGCCTTTTTGCGCGGTGTTTTCTGACACTGAGCGCTGCTAATGCTGCAGAGTCGATCGTGTAGCACTGAGGAAATCCCAGCGGTGAGCCTGGCGGCTCTTTCCTCCTTGGCCTCCTGCTCCCGGGCAGGGACCTGGGGTCCCAGCACCGAGATGGCTTCAGGCTCTTTGCTCTCCCTTTCCTGGAACCGGGAAGGTGGCTGAAAAAACACCCGACAGGCGCAGCGTTACATCAAAGACGTAAATGCATTTAATGTTTTAAAACACGCTGCGCTGCGGGCAGCCCTGGTTGCGTGCCCTCGCTCCTTCTCCCCCCGTAATGGATATCAGATTGTTCTACTGATGTTGGCATTGTTTTAGTAATTGACTGATGCAATGCAATGTTCACTGATTTAATAAGTTTGTTAGTATAATAGAGGTTCTGGATTTTGTTGTTAATGTGCAGTGACAATTACATTTTAGATTTGCTCATTATGTTGCATAACTTAGCTATGAAATCTATTGTAAATTATATTTAAAAAAGCATTATTTCTGAGCACATTAGCATGGCTCTCCCTTCTCCCCTCACCAGTGCTGGAGAGTGCTTTGCAAGCTGAGCGTGTTCATGACCAGGCATGCATTCAGCTCCTCGTCGGGTATTGCACGTTCCGCTTCGGGTTTTTTTGGGTCAGGGCATCTGACACTTGCCAAAAAAAAATCTGGGTCCTGCCATGTCATCCCACTGTCTCCATCGCAGCCAAGGACAGTGCAGGTACCCGGTGTTCTGGCGGCTCCCTGGGGAAAGCTCCAGCTGGCACGGTGCCTGCCGGCCCTCCGGCGGGCAGAGGGCCCCGTGCCGCCGCGCCACCTGCGCAGGTAGGACGGGCGCCGGTGCCGGCGGGTGCGGGTGAACCTCCCGGCAGGGCCAGGCTCGAGCTGCCGGCGCTGTCTCAGAGCTGAGCACGCTGCAAACGTCCCCTTTTCAGGCAGAGTCATGAGGAGGGGCTGGACCTCATTTGGGCACCTCGAAGTCGAGGGTCCCCGAGAGCTCGAGCCGTTGTGGAGGACTCGGAGGGGCAGCCACCTCCTTGCCTCGTCTCCCTTCCCGATGCCGAGTGCCGTCTGTTGCCTCTCAGAAGTGATTTCTGCAGATCCGAGTCTGGCTGCTTGGCACTGTCCTTGCTGGGGCTCCACAGAGGGAATAACGGGGACAAGACACTCAGCCCTGGGGACTGAGAGGATCCCCAGGTGCTGGGGTTTTGCTGTGCCTCCTGCTTACAGCATCTGCGTTCAGGAAAAACCCCAGACAGAACCGCAACAGGTCTTGTCATCTCTCTACTCCAGCCACCGTTATGAGAAGGAAAAACCTTGTCATCGTTAAGGATAAAAGCAAAAAAGCAGCAGTAATTTGAAACTATGACTTCCTCCGAACACAGGCCCTGAATACCAAATAGGCTGTGAAATAGACTAAGAAAAAAACAAAAACAAATATTTTTTCCAGATTGATACTTGTTCCCTCTGGTTCACTTAACAGCCTTGCCAAAAGGCAGGGGTTTGTTGACTTGTGCGTTTTCTAACTGCTTCTCTTCACTGCCGCTCTCGTGCGTTCTCTGCCATTATCCCCCGTCTGCTCCTCCTCCTCCTCCTCTCCCACGGCCAGGTTCAGATGCTCGCCCTCCTGGAGACCCACGGGCAGATTCCCCCGGTGGGCTCCTCTCTCGGTGTTTCCCTGCCCGGGATCCCTGGCTGCTCGGCCCAGGCCTTTTCCCGCTGGGCAGCGCGGGGTTGCCTAGCAATCCCGCAGCATCGCCGCCTCTCCTCCGCTCGCTCCGCTTAGCGCAGGCACACACCTCCCGGTTTGCAAGGCTGCACCTCCCGAGCGGGTACCGGTTTGCATTTCTAGGAACAGATGTCAACAGGGACCCGGCTTGGAGGCTTGAAACGCAGAGAAAATTTTGCAGAGCTGCTCTCTCCCGTGTCCCCGGTTCCTCGTTCTCCAAATCTGCTGCCTAAAGCATCTTCAGCCTCAATGAACCGTGAGAAAACAGCACAGCGGGGCATAGCAAGGAGCCATCCTGGCTGAGCGCTGCCTTTGTCTGGCAGGTCGTGAGAACAAGGGCTGCTGCCGCTCTGACAGGGCAGCGAGGCTCGGGTTCGGGTGCTTACTGCATCCTGGAGGGCTAAAAATATGCCCATTTATCACACAAAATGGATGTGGAGATGCATGAGGTGCATTTGGTGCATTTCGTAGTCCTCATTCACGTTATGGCTGTATATAACCCCGATGATTTTCTTCAGAGTGTTCCTCAAAGCCCTTGGGAGGAAAGTAAAACCGTGTTGGGGGGGGAGCGGTGCCTGTTTCAGGGGGCCACGCGTGGACTCTGCAGGGTATTGATAACGTCTCATAGATGGACCCTGTGCTACGTTCATAGGGAGTAAATGATGGCTTACGCAGACCGCAGGTATTCCAGATAGTTCTCAGGAAATAGAACTTAGGGAGTTTCACCACAGCCTTAACTACTGGGAACCGCAAATAGACCATTTGAGCCAGAAGAAGGTGCTGAGCCCCGTCCAGGGACTGCGGCGGGTCTGCAAGGAGCCGTTCGCCGCCGCCGTGCCGCGTAACTTCCCCGGGGCTTGCGGGGGGGCTCGGGCCGCCCGGCCGCCCCCGGTACGAGGGACCCGCACCGGCAGAGCAGCCACCGCTCACGGCTCTTTCAGAGAGATGGCATCTCCCGCTAGCGAGCCAGAGGGGAGAGGGCAGGAGAACGGGACCTCGGGCAGCCTGCGGTTTGCACAACACGGGAACGCAGGGCTGCACGGTGTTCCCGGGGGGAGGCGGTGAACAGCAGGAGAACCGGGGAGAGCCGGGAACGCCAGGTCTGCTCTTGCGTAAGGCTCACGGGAGGATTCTCGCTGCCAGCCGCGGGGGGAGCGCCCGGATCGCTGCCCAGAGGTCCTTAAACTCGGTTTAAGGAGAGGGAAGGGTAAGGGGCCGAGTCACGCAGCGGGGGTTAGCGAGTGCGGGGTATGCTGCAAACCTGCATCCCGAGGGCTGCCTGCGCCGCCTCGGTTTTCCCCGGTGTCTGCAACGAGGAACGGCAACCTCCCGACGCGGGAGGCTGAAGCGGGCCCCGGGCATGCCAGCCGGCCCTCGGGCACCCCGCGCAGCGGGGGAATCGCGGGGGGCACGGCGGCCGCGGGCCTGCGTGGGCCGAAGGCCCGGGGCGATGGAGGGAAGGCCCCCCGGGGCAGCTCCCCGCCCGCTGGCCGACCTGCGGGAGTCAGCTCCCCGCTCGCCACGGCTGTGCCCCGTCCGCTTTCGGGGGGAGAAACGGGGAGGAAGACAAGCGGCCTCCTTTTTCGCGAAGGGAGGCGGCGGCGGCGGCTGCCGGGCCCGGGGCCGC
>VZTL01062368.1:46243-65943 GCA_013400535.1 Scopus umbretta | reverse complement strand
TTTAGCCTAGAGAAGAGAAGACTGAGAGGAGGGATCTTATAAATGCCTATAAATATCTTAAGGGTGGGTGTCAAGAGGACGGGGTCAAACTCTTCTCAGTGGTGCCCAGCAACAGGAGAAGGGGCAACGGGCACAAACTGAAGCATAAGAAGTTCCATCAGAACATGAGGAAGAACTTCTTTACTTTGAGGGTGACAGAGCACTGGAACAGGCTGCCCAGAGGGGTTGTGGAGTCTCCTTCTCTGGAGATATTAAAAATCCACCTGGACGACGTCCTGTGCAGCCTGCTCTAGGTGAACCTGCTTTAGCAGGGGGGTTGGACTAGCTGATCTCCAGAGGTCCTTTCCAACCCTTACTATTCTGTGATTCTGTGACATGATCAAATGGTCCACATTAGCTCTAAAACTCTTATCACTGTTAGTATAAATATCACTCCTGACTTGTCTCAAGCATTTGTCCCAAGATGTAAAGCATCCATTCGGGCAATGTGTTTTCTCTTAAACCTCCTAGTGAAGTTGTCTATGCCTTTGGAAGCAAAATCTGATCCTGTCCAAACTTTTCCTCCTGTAACCAGCAAGGTGGATGAGCTAGAGAACCACGACTGTCTCTTATGATGGGCACTGCTGTAGACCCACACAGAGATGAGGTCACACATCCTTAGTCAGAGAATGACAAGCGAAGCAGGAAGCCCTTTACAGCAAGAGGTATGTATCCGTATCCAAGCACCAAATAAGTAGAGAGTGAATGGCAAAGTTAACAGTCTGAACTTTGATGGGGACACTCATAAAAAGTGTTCCAGGTGTCGAATGGTCCTGGAGCGGGAATGGAAAATAACTGAACAGGATTGGCAGGCAACCAGACTATGCAATCGGATAGGGTCAAAGGATCAGGAATAAGTGAGATAGGCTGAGTCAATCAGCAGGTCTGACCCAAGAGAGTCAGAAGGATGTGTAAAAGCAGCACAAACGGATCAGTGGGTGTCCACTCAAGCAAATGAAAGATGTCTTAGGGCAGAAGCAAAAAGCAGCGTACACTAAAAGTGGGAGAAACCACAAAGGCCTACTGGGCCACCAACCTCAAATGGGAGACGAACACCTCATTCTCAGAGCAGGCTATTTACTATGGTCACACGGAATCAGCTTATTTTCACAAACAGCACAATAACTGAAATGATTGCTAACAGGGAAGTAGTAGTAACCTGTGTGAAAGCTGACAGAGGAAACTCAGGCTAAGAAATCGGAAGAGCTATGAGAAAGCACTACGAAGTCCCAGTCTCTCATCAAATGAAAATAGTGTTAGTGGAAACGGCAGCCTGTCTGTAAGTAGCATCTCTTAACTAAAGACAGTTTGCCCTTGCAGACACAGAAAGTGCTCATGTTGCCACCCAGTATGCTCACAGGGAACATCTTACATAAACCAACTACAACTTCCTCAGATTTAAAAATAATATAGACAGACAAAACAACATCAATAGCAATTTTTTTTCCATATGATAAATGGTGTGTAGGAAGGCAAACTCAATAGCAACACTGATGTAAAAGAAAACACTGTACTTCCCAATTATACCCTTATTTGTGAGTTTAGGTTGAAATAATACCTTTAATTAAAATTATTAAAACCTCAAATCAGGGTTGTGGTGTTGCATAAGTGAACATCATGATTACAGTTATTGGAGAGCTGCCAATATTTAAAAGCATCAGAAGCCTGGTGATCTTTTTTTTCCTTGAGAGAGAATTAGTCTACTACACTGCACACAGCTAAAATCCAAAGCACTCACAGAGTAGCACATCCCTAAAAACTGCTACAGCAGACCTCAATATTTAAATTATCACTTGCAGTGTTGAGCAATTAAAACTGCCATGTATTTCTATTTCAAAAGAGCACCATCACATGGCACACGGCGTCTGCCAAAAATAATGCAAATCTTTATTCATGCTGGGTACGTCTCTACTAGACATCAGTGGAGAAGGATTTCCTCACCTATACCTTTCTGTGCTCCTTGAGTCTTTCAGGTATTTTTCAGATGCCTTCTTATTACCCAATACTTTTCCTTTACCCAACACAGAGTTATCAACACCACTGCAGTCTTGCTGCGGTTCTCTTCAATATATTGGTACAGACAGATATTTGCTTTGCACCTGGCTCGCAGGGGAATTGATGAGATCCTGGCATCAATGTCGTTTAGGGATGAACTCCAGCTGACTCAGCTGAAGGCAGGATTTTACCTTAGGTGTCTAAATGGCTCCAAAATTATTAAGTTCTTACAGTTAAGAAAATCATCTGGATGAAGTGTATTACAATATCCGTAAATAAGTCACTGAGAGCAATCTTGTTTACTATTTACAAAGGAACCATTAAGAGCTGCAATAGCTGCTCAAGAGCTGTGCTAACTAATTAATACTCCCGACGCCCTTGTGGGGGAGATCATTATCCCCTTTCATTTCAGCACTGGAAAACAAATACAACCTAAGTGACAGCTAGTAATGGTGAAGAATGATTTAAAGAAGACTTTGTGGACAGGCAGGTCTAGAAGACTAGATTTACAAAGCATTAATGTTAAATAAGTTCTATGTTATGTTTAAGGTCTTGTTCCACAGGTTGTTTTCCATAAATTGAATGCAGGATTTCTGGATCTAAACTGTTGCCTGAAGTAAGGAATGCTTTGATTAGCACAACTATAGCAGTAGAGTCCTAAGACTGAATATTCTGCCCTCCAATTTCTAAATCATGTTCTCCCAACCACCAACAGCCCCAATTCTGTGAGAACCAGATTGCAGCTGAACCATGCAACTGTATTTCCTGTGTAATGCTAAGAGTGAAGATGGAGAAATTGAGAGGGCTGGCAACAGTCTGCAAGCCCCAAAATTTTGGAAGTCACTGATCATGCCAGTAAGTTGCATAGGGCCAGTCTACATTAAAAGGCTACCACTGATTTAAGTTAGATGTTTTTTGTTTCACCTACTGGTCATTTCTGCGATATCCAAAACAGCAGGAGTAAAACCAGGATAAGTTCTCTGCTTGTGGTGTAATTCCATTACAATACTGGCAATAGAGTATTTGGCCCAAAATATTATTTTAGGATTTATCATAAACATTTCTGAGATCTGGTGAAATATTTTTTTTCATTTTATACCAACTTCTGAAAAATCAGGAGTATATAATAGAAGGTAGAAAATTCTGATATTAGTAAATGAAAATATGTGATTTTAATATATAAGCCATCTTTGTGGATTTAAAGTAAATCTTCCATAGTGGAAAAGAAATGGAGCTCTCAAAACCATGCATGTAAGGCACCAAAGTGCCATCAAACAACTGAAATAAGCCACAAACAGGTCTTCCTCAGAGATTACTCCTTTTTTGCCTCTGCAGGTTATGCTCTATGCTTCATGAAATAGTGTTACTATAAAAGAAATTTAGAGGGGGGTTGTGTGTTTGTTTTAGCATGATTTTAAAAAATTACTCCCAACACCTCAGTTAGAGAATATTGTTCAGTTAGGGGATCGTTCCCTTCTGTCTACGCTCTGGTTCAACTCTGACAAGACAAATATCTGAGCTTTAAAATTTATTAATTTTATTTTCTATTGCTTAGAAGAAAGAAAAAGTGAGGAATGGAAGAAGACAAAAAAATAACAGCACAGTGTATGATGCAACACAACATTAAACAGTGTTAAATGTCATGAGCATTCTGGAAATATTTGTGGCCTTTCATACTCATAAAAAAAGGAATCCACATAAGCAGTATTTCCTCTACAGAACAATACCAACAGCCTTTGATTTAGCAGGGAAATGGTCACAAATGTGACATTAAAATGGAATTAACATTCTTCTTATCAAGATTCATGTCCAAAACTTGTGTTCAACACCACAAGCATATTCCTCCCTTACTCAACAAATAATATAATTTTCTGATTATTCCAGTGAAAACTGTTGATCAACCAGAATGTTTACTCCACAATTTCGAAGCATGGCTGAAGGTCATACAGTTGCTCACTGCCATAGATTCAAACAAATCAGCTCAAATATCATTAACAGAAAGCCAGGCAGAGAGTCAGAGCAACAGATGCACTACAAATTCTCGGAGAACCAATACAAAAGGAACTTGCAATGCAAAGGAAAGGTAAAGAGCAGGATTACCTGGGGGACAATAAGAATCTAATAAATGAAGGAATAAACAGGGTTTATTGCCAAAGATGTAAGTCTGAAGATCTTAAGGAAAAAGTGATTATTCAAAAACAACTGACAAAACAGGAGATGGTGTAAATCTTTGACAAATAGAGGAGTTTATTTTGTGGCAGGAGATAACATGCAAAAAGAGAGTGAGATAAGAAGTGTTTGGTACAGTCAGAGGAGCTAACAAATGAACTGAAAGAAAGCATATGATAAGAGAAAGGTGAGGATTATAAGTGGCACAGCTGGCATGAGGAGAGATGGGAAAGAAGGGAGTGGAACTAGAAGCAAGAGAAGCAAATAAATATTTTAATAAAACTCATAAAGTTTATTAGATATTTTTTGCCCTGCAAATCTTTTCCCAGAATACAATGTTTCATTTTCATTAGATTTTTCAGTGAAAAATATTGACTTTTTGTCACAGAAAACAGAGTTTTCCCTTAAGTAGCATTTCCCCACAATTTTCTGATGGTCCTTATGGAAAACTGTTGCCAGCCTCATGATACATCCATTCTCCTAACCTGCTGACAAAGACATACACATAAAAACTTTAAGTCAACTTAAGTACCAGTAACAGCTGTGGGACTGTGTGATTCAGTGCAGACTATCAAACCCATCTGAAATACTGTGTGTCATGATGGCTCCATGCATTGAGGTCTGCATTGCCACAAATATCCGTACTAATTTAGGATTTACTTGTGTAGGACAAGTCAGGCTCTACACTGTGACTACATTTTGGTTTGCAGTTTGACTTGAGTGATTTGCTTCAGATTTCTAAGAGCTTGAAAAGCTGCACCATTTCTTTGCATCCTGCTGACTGACCTAAACTCCTTAGCAGGCTTTGTCAGGAGGACTTAAGCCATTAGGACCAGCAGGACAACTGAGTAAGAGGTGCTAGTGAAACAAGAAAAGTTTCAGCTATGAGATTTTGCAGATATGAAGGAAGCAAAAGGACAAGCCAGTGGATGAGAGTCCACTAGAGCAAAGTCAAGAACCAGGAGGGACAGTGGCTTTAGGGAAAAAAAGCTACAGAGCTGGGATGGAAGGAATAGAAGGCTCTTTCCAGATCTTGCAAATATTGCCTCTAAAGATGTTCCTAAGAAATCCTTTCCAAAAGGGTAAAAAAAAAATCAAATCAACTGGGATTTATCAAAAGTATTAAACTTGCTTTACTTAAAACAAAATAATCAGTACATTGGAACAGTTTTCTGCCAAGCCCCTCCACTGGAACAGCTAACAAATAACCTACTGTGTTACAAATCTCTCATCCTCCACGATGTTTTACATCAGGAATCACTGCTAATAAAGTTGGAAGAAATAACATCTATTTTCAGAGAAGCTATTATCAGAGCAGAATTACTCAGTACAATTTAAATATTAAAACAAACAAACAAACAAACAAAACAGAAAAGCACTTTAAAATAAAGGAATCTGAGCCAAATGTCTCCAGCCTCAGACAACAATTAATCTCAGGAGAATATGTACTGTTGATCTCCTGAATTCTTCCCCAGTCTTCTTTTACTCTGCACTGAGCAGCATAAAAAGAAGGAAATTTAAACCTCTGCCTTCTGGGATGAATAGGTCTGGACAAAATACATTGTCTCCTAAAGCATTAAGTATCTTCAAAATTCAATAAACACTGCAGTGAAATAATAGAAACGAAAGAGCCCAACCAATTACTCAGTAGGAAGAGGACTAAGTCTTCATACTTGGCTCTGGCAGCTTTTAGTCGACACAGTGATATAAAGTAAATACAAAACTCCCCTAATAATCCCATGATGATTCTCCAGACCCCACAAATCATTACCAACTACTGTTATTATTACTTGATTGGGATAGCAACAGAGATCAAGATCTCTTTGTGCGAGGCATAGACTAAGAAACTAATAAAGTCACCTGCTCTCTTGTTCCCTGTAAGAAGGATTTTTCAACTCAGCATACCTGCAGGTAGGGTTTTAGAGTTTCCATGTGGAAAGGTGAAGCATTCATAGTCTCCATGTGGAGACTATGCAACGATGCTTCAACACCAAGAAGCCTGGCAACTATAGCTAATTTGAAACAGTCATTAATTTCAGTACCTTGCTAGTGCAGATCAAGAGCATGGAGAACTGAAGATTAAGCCCAGAACTGAGGATCAAGCCTGGAACTGAGGATTGACCCCCAAAAAGTCAAGCATTGCTATTGTGACTTTTCTGCATCCAAAAAAAATCCTATAAAAATAAGCCTGTGTAATACCGACTACACCTCTAGTAACTAAATCCAGAGAACGTTTGCAGGTATTAGCAATACTGCCTGAGGTCATTCATATGATCTAGAGGATTCCTTTGGAATTAGAAATCTAGCAGTCAAGCTTGTTTAGCAATTCAAACAGTGTGAAATAGCCAGAAGGTGTGATTTCTTTAGATTAATAAAGAATAACCCAAAGGACTCTGAAGTCAAAGCACAACTAAGGAACCAGTCAAAGCTTCAGCACTTCATCTCATCAGACTTTTGACAGCATGTCCTGAGAGAGACTATTTTATCTTCAAAGTGACACAGACTCTTAAGTTTTGTTCACTGAACCAGGAATCTGTTGTGGAACAACTGCAGTCACATTACCAATACTGAAATCCATTTTAAATACTGACAGGATTATACTGACCCTCGAAGGGCACAATATCTTTCAAGTATATTTTTTTGCTTTCCATCAGAGGAGACATTTCCGAATAACTAAAACTCTGTGTGCCAAAGCTCTATTGTAATTCCCCTGACTTAAATAAGCTCTGACTAGTTATAGACCTGACCCTACAGTTATTTCCCTCCCATACATGGTTTCTTTACGATTACAGGTAAAACAATGTCAAGGGAGCTTTTTGCCTAAAAAAAACCCCAAGAAAACCATGTCACGTCTCACTTCTACAACTGTCTTTTCCTCCCCTATCAGTCTGTGAATGCTTTCTCCCTCATTTTATAGTCTATATCTCCCTCCCTCAATATTGTGATTCTAGGATAGCCCTGGCCCTAGTGATGGTGGAGAATGTTGACACAGAAAAATGCCCCAGATCTTCATTTCCTCCTTGGCTGGTACATAGTGGAATCATTGTAAAGCAAAGCATGTTCCACTTCTTGTATAGAGGCTTTTACCCTGTGCTGTGTCCTGGTTTCAGCTGGGATAGAGTTAATTTTCTTCCTAGTAGCTGGCATAGTGCTGTGTTTTGGACTTAGTATGAGAACAACGCTGGTAACACACCGATGGTTTAGCTGTTGCTCAGTAGTGCTGACACTAGGCAAGGACTGTTCAGCTTCCCATGCTCTGCCAGGGGCACAAGGAGCTGGGAGGGGGCACAGCCAGGACAGCTGACCCCAACTGCCCCAAGGGCTATTCCATACCATACGGCGTCAGGCTCAGTATAGAAACTGGGGGAGTTGGCCGGGGGGCAGTGGTTGCTGCTCGGGGCCGGGCTGGGCATCGGTCAGTTGGTGGTGAGCAGTTGCATTGTGCATCATTTGTTCTGTTTATTATTTTTTTTTAATTACTACTACTACTACTACTACTACTGTTACTGCTAATGCTACTACTTTGTCTTCCTTTGCTCTCCTATTAAACTGCCTTTGTCTCAACCCACAGATTTTGCTCTTTTTTCCAATTCTCTCCCCCATCCCACCAGGGGATGGGGAGGCTGAGCGAGCGGCTGCGTGGTGCTTGGTTGCCGACTGGGGTTAAACCACAGCAGCTTGTCAGTAAATAAAATACAAATTAACAATAGGTACTGACTGATGCCATAATAAGTGATTCACAAATTTTAATTGAATGTTATAGCATCCCTGAGAACTCAAGACTTTTTTTTTTTTTTTTTTTTAACAACTCTGGCCTTAATTCAGTAATGTAATTAAACAAATTAAAGCCTTAAAGCTTAAAAGTTCAAGCTAATATCAATGAGTATTCACACACATAAAACCATGCACATGCACAAGTAACTTACTGAACTCCAGTCTTTGCAAGGGAGAAATAAGGGCCTTTGCTAAAAGTCACCGATGCCCTATGCTTCAGAAAAAGAGATTGGTATTATTGAAAATTCAACATTCAGAAGCATCATTTACTGGTTAGAGAGCATAAGCTTTAAAAATGATGCATTTATCACTGCAACTAGGATATATGAGTAATGAAAAATAAACTGAGTATCTTGCTTTCTTAAATTTTGGACATTGAATAAAGTGCTGACTCCCATCACTCATTACATTTGTTTGTCTGAGAGATGCTCAGTATGAAAGAAGGAATGTCCTTCTTTAGCTATTTTCTAAAATGCCCATTATGGGGATATTCCAAGTACAAAACAGAGACATCAGAATGACATCAATAATTGTAGAAAATATATCTCCATCTCTTTCACTTTATCATTTCAGCTGCCTTTAATAATTTATTTATTAATATTTTTCACTACTCTTTCTTTTCACATCGTACTAATAACCACCATCATAAATAATTCAGCTTATTTTATCAGGAGATTTGTCCAAAAGGCATGTCCTCTGTCCTTGCCAATTCAGAGTCACCTGGGTTTCTTCCCCTACGGAAGCCAGCATGACCTTCTGGGGCTCTGCCCTTCATCCAAGGGCAGCGAGAAATGCCGTCCCAGTAACAACTCTGGCTATTGCTCTGGTGCTGAGGTGGAGTGAGGAGCAGTAAGTGAGCAGCTGAGTGCTGGGGACATGGTTCTTGGCTTGTGTTCTGTCACTGAAGCTCATTCTACATAACACTAACTTCTCATTCAAAAGCAAGGCCTTTCATTTTTTTAAGTCATATTCTTGCCTTTTGTCTTCTATCCCAGAAAACTCAGTTTCTAATGAGCAGAAAAAAGAAGGGATGAGGAGTAAAGCAGCACACCATTCTAGACTACCCTAAAAATGCTGTATAGGTTGTCTCCTTTAATGAATAATGAATCACAAGTACAAGACTATTTGGAAATTCTCCAGCAGGTCATTCCCATACCCTCAGTGACAGTACTACTGGGATAAGAAGTTACAGCCAACAATGTCATGGAGATCAAAACAGCCTTAAATAATGTTGACTTCTGTATTTTCAGCTCAGACATCAGCTTCTGAATGAATTGGCACTGAGCAAGAGATAGACCTGTTTCAGAATACCTCATCTTTTGTGGGCAAACAACTTCTTCAATTAAAAAAAAGTCAAACAGAACCACTTCAGCCAAATTCTGCATGAAATACCTCAAAACTATGAGACCATAACAAAAATCATAATCCAATAAATGAACAGCCCTTGTTCTTATCAGCTGTGATGTAGCAATGAATGTACCTCATAAAAGATGTTTCATACAGGACAAGCAAACAAATCTTAGAGGTTAGCAACAATTTTAGGGGAGCATTACAATTTATGCAATCATGCCAAGTCTTAAAAGATGACCTGACCATTTGCTTGCTGTATAATTCTTCTGTGGGAATCTTTAAAAAAAACGCATCTCTTCTAGACTTCCGTAAACAAAATCCCCCTGCAGTCCTCCTTTTCCTCACCTGGTATCCAGTGAGTTTCCTGCACCATGTCAATTGACTTGAACTATCATTACACATTTTTATGGAACAACTTAAGCAGTTGAATTGTACCTCATGTGGATAAGACTATCAGCACATCACTCTGGTAATGAGAAGTTTGGAGCACTTTGAGAAACAGGATTTCCTGTCTATCAAACACAAGGTGCTTTATCCATTCAAACCCTCTCCACCACATAGCCCAGTCTGTGCTGGGAAGTCTGAGCTGTCAAGGTCTGCAAGATNACCTTAACAATTCTGTGATTCTATGAGTACTGGGGTTGCAGCCGTAGAAATGGATAAAGATCGAATCACTGATCCTTTGGTGTTACTGTGACATCCACTGAACAGTTACTTAGACTGCTTTTTTTAAAAAGTGGTTTTGCTTGGGATATATAACATCACCTTCTTCTATCCAGATATCTGTCTTTGACTTGCTGGTATTTCTGACACACATATTAGTCTACTGTGAACTAAGGAAGACAGGAATTTATATGAAATAGGCTGAAAATGTTGCTGGCAAAATAATAACGGTAGGAGTTTAAATTACAAAGCTGTTCCCTTTATATATCATCTCAACATCCCATGACCAATGGAAGATTTCTCAGCTTTAAATTAACAGTTTTAAATATCTTCCTTTAACTTAAAAAACCTTTAAAGTCTGTGAGCTTTTTCTCCCTTCATTTTCAGAGGTTAGATAATAAGTAGAGATCTAAATAAGGCAATCTTTTAGCCAGATAATGCCTTTTAAAGCTTGTGTGGCATAAAGAACAGTGGCAATGGAGCTGCATTATGTTAAATCATCCATTGACAACATACAGAATACATTTGAAGAAAATGAATCCTATCTTATGACCCTACAAAGTAGCTGTGCTTTCGCATCCTTTTCTATTTAGGCAATATCGTTCTGTGCCATCAAAATAAATAAATATACTTACCTACATGAATTATGTATTAAACTTCTTAGACTGATTTGCACATAAAGAAAGAAAATTATGGTTGAAGCCAACAGCATAAATTGCCTTTTTGGAGGTTTTATGCTAAGCTCTAGAGATCTATCACTCAAAAAGTGGCTCTTTTGGCCATATTTATTGACCCTAAACTAAAAAAAATAACTTTCTTTTCAAGAGTTTTTGCCTCTTAGTAATTTGAGCAGCAACATAACATGGCAAAGTTCCTTCTCTTTTTCCCTATTTTGTGTAATGCTAGATATCTTTGTCTTGTGCTCTGGTGACGTAAGGAAATATTTATCTGTTCAGATTATCCATTGTTGAATAAAAGTTCAAAGCTAGTGCTGGAAATTCTCTAGTGTGCTTAACAAAGGTCTGCATATTTTACAACTTATACAGCTGCTGTAAGCATGCTTAGAAGGGAGAAGCAACAATTTCCATCTGTATTTAAAGGATTCTCCACGCACAGTGTCACTGCACAAAGGCAGTTGTCTCTGTGGTTCTGTGTTCCTTTCCCACACCGCTTAGAGAGACCACATCAAGGTCACAGAAAAGTGAAAGAAGATGGAAACATGGACTTGAAGTTACTTTTTTTCTTGTCTAAAACTTCCCAAAAACCCCATCAAAAATTTGCAAATAGTTATATGTGCAAATCCTTTTGCAGTCTTGGGAGTCACAGCTCCTATGTTTTAAATGGCATGAGTATGGAAATAAATGGAAGCCCAGTGCAGACCATGTGGCACAAGCAGGTGTGGTGCATGGTATGTGGTGAAACACCTCTAGATCTTGAATAATTCTCCCATCTGCAGAAGCAAGAGCAATCCAGTCTCGTGGGAACAATTTGAAGAAACCCTACTGACAAGAACCTCTCCTTCTTCTCCCTTGCTCCACCACCATTTCCACTCCTCATCTTTCTCGTCTCTCCACTGATATTTAATCACACAAAGCCAACTGAGGCTACATTGTACTAAGACTTAATTATTTTATTTAAATAAAATAGTTTATTTAAATAAAATATAAACAGCATGTTTTCTGGTGGTATCAGCTGACATTCCATTGTCCCAACTAATTACTCATCGTTTATATGTCATTATATTTCATTGGTTTATTGCCTGTACATTTTACTACCCAGTCACACAAGGTGGTGATCACTCTGGGAGAACCAAACCAAAGCTGAAGTCCATATTCTGCTTTCAGAATCCAGTCAATCTTAACAAGTCTTGCGCGGGATTTCTGTAGAATCTAGTGCTTCACAATTTCTCCCAGTCATTGGGTAAATTCTTGACTTACAGGTTTTTGAGTTTCGATAAAAAGGATGATTTTTTTTACAATGTGCTCATAAAACAGAAAGTTCTGCTTTCCACCATTTTATCCTTATTAAGATGCAGTTCCTGGCAACAGTTTATTGACTTCTTCTTGGATATCAGCCTAGCTCTCTGGCAATTTCTTCATCCCTTTATGCAGACTCTGTTGCAAAGATATAACTCAGCCATCTGAACATTTAATTATTTCCATCTATGTGACATGTTACTTTTACAAATATTGGACAGTTGCAATTCATGAACTTCAGAGGTTTTGTGGAGTCTCTATGGATTCACAAAGGTAATTAAGAGAGACTGCAACATGCTAGATATTTAAATCCAATATGAAGAACAGAAAAGCTTATTCCAAAAAGCTTCTGCCCTTCAAGGCTGAATATTATGCATTAGCTTTTCAAAACACAGACACACTAATAAATTACCCAGGTTTATCACTGTTAGTAGTTCTGCCTTTTTTGTGCTTACTTTATTACTGAAACAAGAGGAGTGTGAAAATTCTTTACATTGAATAGAAGTCACCGAGCTTAAAAGGTTGAGACAGAGTACAAGATGAGATGGACACAATCTAGTTGGCCTGATTCCCCTGCTACATTCTGATGATGCTGTATTTCTTCACATAGATTTAAAAGATGTATAAAATTTCTAATGGCAAAAATTTCATAAAATGTCCAATCCAAAATTCCTTCAAGTCAATGAAGGTCTTCTAGATTACAAATCAAAATTATCTACTGTCAAATTAGAAAATAATGTACATATTGAAGCAGCCTTTAAAAATCCTTTTTAGTACTGCAAATTGTTTTCATGCTTGAGTTTCATAAAACAAAAGTTGAAAGCATACAGAATGTAAAGGTTTTTAATCATACATAATTTTTATCTTTTTCACAAACAGGCCATGCTACTTTGCTTTCAAATGTCATTTTCCAAATAAACTATTATCAGTTGTTCAAAACACAACATGGAACTGGTTTTAATTTTATATGTCATATCATGTGTGTAACAAGATATTACATCAGGTCAGGTTAAATCCAATAATGTAAAGTAAGCATAAAAATAAAACAGAATGATGTCACCTATGGCTGTTTGCAATTACATTCTGTACCAGGTGCTCTATTTTCTAAGTGTTCCAGATAGTCTTTCCCAGCAAAATTTAAGAGTAAATTTGTTTTCCTCTGCAAGAATCCCCCGAAATCAAGGCTTACCACTTCATTTCTTAACTACGTCAAGCATGACTAGCAAATTATGAACAGTGAAAACTCCTGAAGTTCAGAACACTCTTGTGGTTTTTCAGTGTTACAGTAGGAAAGTGTCAGAACTACAGTCAGACTTTTCACGGGGCTTTGAATCTGAGAGATCAAAGTGTCAAAAATAACAATTCCATGGATTTTATATGCCTTAAGTACACAGGACACAATTTCCCTTAATGTAAACTCATACCACCAGTTTAGCAACTGAGAATCTCATAGAACTTAAAAACAGAAATAGTAAATTCTAGATTGCTGAAGAAAAACACTGCTAACACTAAATTAAACAAGAAGGCAATGAGGGGATAAATTTTGCCATAAATGAGGGCAAGTCTGGAAGAGGCATTTTTGGAATTTGATTTTTTTTACATGGGAGCAAATCGAAAGCAGGATATTAAATGGCAAAAAGACCATAAAGCACACTCCCTATCCATATGATTTTTTTGGATTGTAAGAAATTTCTGTGCATTGTGTATTCTTCCCACTGCTGGGCACTGCATTGCAATATGACCATTAATTTTTCTTTATCCTAGTGAGGCCTATATTTCTATGCTCATAAAGCTCTGTGGCTTGTGAAGTGCTTTGAGCTGAAATGTATTATATTAATGCAATCATCATTCTTACAATGATGGACATTCTCAGAGTACTTCCTTTTATCTAGATTAATACTGTACAACAGCCAAATTGGATTCAGTAATGACAGAAATATCATACTTTTTTGCATTTGTTAGACATAAGCTGATGTCAGTGTGCAGTATTGAACTAAAATGGGCATTGACAGAACTCTCACTCTTCCTCTTGCACTAGAGTCCCTGTGCACCTTAGAGGACTCCTTCAACACTTCCCTTAGGAACCCTGTGCAAGCTCCTGGATTTGGGAGATGCAGAGCACAGAAAGTTGCAGGCTTTCAACATACTGACTGCATTAGCAAGATAACTTCTTCCTGCTCTTTCCTGCTCTGGGGCTTTTGACAAAACAGTAAAGATAAATGGAAGCTCCCTTTCCTTTCCATAAAGTCTCAAAAGCAAAAGAACCACAAACCCATGGATCTGAGTCTTTCACTATTATCAAGACCCACAGAGTGGTGGGGTGAACTAGTGGAAGTGGTTTATTCCCATCCATTGCAAAACCGTCTTCATCAGCTTCCATTTCCTGCTGTGCTTGTGTCCAAGAGACAAGGATGACCAAGAAACTTCATTCTCAAAACTTTCATTAAAAATTGAAGACACATGTTTTCCAAATTTAGAGTAGATTCTACTGAGCACTGCAGGAATGAACTCTTTACTCTGTCATATACCTGACTAACGAAATGAAGCCTAAGCAACCATGTTGCTTGTCCAACTATCCATCAAGCCTTTTCAAATACCTTTCAGCCTACCAGTTAATTTTAATCAAATTCAAAGGAGGAGGAAGGTCTCTGAGATACTGCATTTCTGAAAGGCTTGTTCACACAGGATAGAAAACATAATCCGTATTAATGCCAAATTTGACAGGCTGCTAAAATACTCCTCCAACAACAACAAAAATACATGGGAGAAGGCCATTATGAACACCTGAACTACCAAAAAAATATTTTTAATTAAAACTTGCACTTCATTAAACATGCAATAATTTAAATATAAGAGAAAACTGCATGGTACATCAGGCGTTGTAAGTTCTCTCACTCCTTTAAAGACTGTTAGGTTTTTTCCTGCCCTCACTCAGACAAACCTGAACTCTCCTATCAAGTGAATATTTACAAGAACAAGGAAGATGATGAAAGAAGAAAAAAATCCACATACTGAGTGGGTCCAACCTCTGTGAAGTATTATCTATGGCCACTGACTAATGCAGGGAGCAATGTGTCACCAGCCTCCCTCACTAACTGTTAGATAAAGTTAGGGGAGAAGAACAAGGACCTTAGGATCTGGGAATGTACTGAGGCTGCAAAAGAAAAGACTATGATATTTCTGATACCATCCTGAGTCCAGATCTAGCTTACAACCTGCCGGCTGAACTATTCTGTTCTTATAAACTGTGGATGAGATTCAATCAATAACTAATAGTAAAACTAAGATAGCAGAGAAACTACGTTACGTGTGGGGAAGATAGAAATACACTTATAAGCTTATATGAAAATAATGCTATTAATTTGAAATTAATTAGTCCTAGACTAGCTGTATAAAACTGAGGCGCTTTATTTATCTACAAGCAGAAAACTTCCATAGGGATGTGCAAGAATTAATACTTGCCTGTGTACACTTCATACTCTGAAAATTCAAGGCTGAAACGTGATTAGATATTGCTAATAGACATGGAGTGTACTTTGTGTATGTGTGTTCACTGCAGGTTCTCCTGTCTCCTTGTTGAATTTTCCAGATGAATTTCCCTAGAGGAAAGATAACCCCAACTAAACCCTGCCTTTTTGTACAATTTTCCCTTCTATCTCTGTGTCCCTCTGTTAAGCCTAGGAAGAAGGGCTGATGAATGAAGAATCGGAGCTGAGGCTAGACACGTAATACCACAGCTGAGTTCTGCAAATGATGGTGGGACTGGGACAAGACACTGTTCAGGCACTGCACGTGCTGCTTTGGAGATAAGCCATCAATGACATGCACTGGGAAGATCCACAGCATCTTTGCGTCTGTGTGGTACCTTTGTTCAGTACTGCTGCTGCAGTGACACCGTGACTACTGCAGCGACTGCTGTGGCAACAGTGGATGACAGAATGGCTATCCCTGGTCAGAAGAAAAGTGATGAAACTGTTCCTGGAATTTTTGTAGCTACAGGGTTTGTAATAATGGGTTTGTATTATAAGACACATTGTGAAATGACAGTGGCATAGTGGTGATAGTGAAATTCTGTTTTTTAGACAAACCTTCAGAGGGAAGAAGCCAGATTCATGATCATCATACAGACCAGACACCAGAAAATCTAGTAAAGAGTCCCTGTAGGTCTGAGGAATTCTGGGGAAAGGTGCAAAAGATAAGGAGCCCCAACCTGCAGAGTTCTGAGGCACAACAGGCTTCCGGAGTTTCATGTTCCCCGAGAGAATTTTAATGAAGATAAAGCACAGTCTTCAGAGCAGCAGGCTGAACTGTGAGCTGCTATTGCAAGGACTTTGCTTCCAATCCTGGTAATAAAGCGAAAGTTTCCCCTAGTCTTAGAGGAAGAGAAACTGATTGCTCAGTCAAGGCTGGATGCTTTTTGTTGTTGTTGTTTTCCCCTGATTTCTTCTTTTTCTTTTGCCACTGCAGAACTCCCAAAGGCATACAAATTCCCAGGAGACTCAGCTGCAGGATTAGGTTAATTTTTAATACCTGGTGAAGGCATGTCTGGTGCAGATGACAAGAATTGTCAAGAACTTCTGCTGCTTGTGATGCAAAGAGCTAAGTCCATGTCACCAATTTTTTATAGCTAGCACGACTTCTGCCAGAGGCTCTCTAACAACAAAACCTGAAAGTATGTGGGGAAACACTACCAGTAGTTTCCGCTCTCTTTTCTAGTATGTGAAAAGGCATTAGACTCAATAGTAGCCTCAGAAGTGACATTCTTCACTGTGTGAAATGCAGTCTCCTTTCTAGTCCTGCCAACATTAAAAGCAATGGGTGCAATGCATCTCCTCTTGACATATTTTATGATGAATAAATTGAAATGAATTATGGAAGTGACCATAATCAGATAATCTTCCTGTTCACTCACAGAAATACTTGTCTCATGGGGGAAAGCATGGACTAAATACATAACCCACCCTATATCCTCTTGTTTTTCTTGAAAAATACGTTCCTTTTTTAATGGAGTTGTATACTCCAGTTTCTACGTGCTTTCATCAATTTATAGAGTTTACTAGTTCTAGGCATTCTCTTAAAATATTGTTTCACTGAGCTTCTGATATGTTGAATGGTATAGTTTATCATTGCCAAACATGCGGAATTTTGGACATACTATCTCCAATGTAATCGCCATTTTTACATGATTCTTCTTTTAATAAGAATTTATAATCTCTTTGCCCATAAAAAGCCACAGCTCAACAAATGTCAGAGATTATTCCACTATGTGGCTCAGCAAAGCTTCTGAAAAGACAAACAGCTTTACCTGTTGCAGGTACAGTTCTAACTCCTTAGGAACTGATGGAAAACTCAGGGAACCAATCCAAAACCCTAGCATTTCCTCTTAAAGTCCCTGACTGTGCTTATACAGCTGCAAATGAGCAATCACAATGAGCAGCCCCTGCCTGTTAACTCCTCGGTGTCTTGGGACTAATAGGGATTTTATGCTCCAAGCACACCTGGCCACATGCTCTGTATCTACCTGGCAGGTTGGTCAGCTGGAAGGAAGTCCTGGGGAGACCCAGAGCCATGGTACTGCTTCAAGAGCTGCTGCTTAAACCCAACAACACACACGAGTTGTGGAAATACAGAGAAAGCAGGCAGGAGCCTGAGATACTCAGGCACACAGAGCCTGCGCAGGCTTCTGCATATGTCTGTGTTTACGCGTAAGTGAAAAGCTTGTATCATCCGAATGCATCCACATTTTCAGCGATGAAGCAGGTACATAAATAACAAACAAAAATATAAAGCAATATGACTTCCACAAGAAAAAAAAAAAAACTACAACATTTTCCTATTCCTTTAGGCTGTACATTAGCAGGCATATGTACTGTCAAACACATGCAGGAGTATAATTCTGTTAAAAACGTGCATCCTGTTCCTAAATTCAGATGGCCTTTGTGACCTCTTCTAGGATGGAGTTCCAAAGCCCAAGATCTACTGCAGATGTCCTAGCCCTCCTCCTACCCTGTCTGGACTGATTCAACCCTGCTGTAACACAGTTCCTCTCCAAGTGCCTGCAGCACATTGATAAAAGTGGGTTTGAGCTACAATGGCAGTTTTTTACTGGCGTGACTGAAGGTGTGGGCATATGTAATTTGTCTGACATTTCTATTATAGGGCTGGTCGTACCTTAAAGTGCAGCAGCTATTTGCTACATAATCATGAGTCAGCTCCCATTGAGTCGGTGAGTACAGATCATTGTTTTCTCAGAAAGAAATCATCTTCTTTCAACAGCTGCAGAATTCTTACAGTAGCTTCTGACCTAAAAAGGTGTATTTGTCCCCACCTTCCTATGCGAGAGTGCACATGGCAATGATGAACAGGCCATATATTTCTTTACAATACACTTTTCAAACTACCATAATTAGTATCCATAAAAAGGACTAAAGTAGCAATTAGCTAAATAATGCATGTGGCTCATCAAAAAAATATAAGTTTTCTAAAAGCAACTCAAATTAAAGCCTTTTTCACCACTTATTTCATCATCCTGCAGGTTACTCATCCATCAAGCAAGAAATCATCACGTACTACCCCAGATACATAACTTTCCTGTTGAGACTGAGAGCACTATCTTATGCAGAGATATCTGACCACTCGAATACTGCTCAGTTTTACTCTGCTAAATGACTTACAGGTTGTCTGGATTAATTCATGCCAGGTCAACCTAGTTAATTCAGTGCTTTCAATTTCATTACAGTTCCTGGCAGCTAAGGGTGCTCAGTACCTTGAGAACATTGGTCAGCTGGATCAAACCTTTCTAATTTTCTACTAAAGTAATCATATTGGTCTGGATCCCTGCTGGTTATGTTAACATTACATACATGTGCCACCAGACTCAAAGCTGGAGTCACTGAGTTTTACTAAGAACATTTGAAAGCAAACTGATGAAAGCAAGCTGCTTTTCTCCATCTCTTGTAAGGAGAGATGTATCTGACAACACTTCTTATGTTAAATATAAATTAAAAGGCTTTATACTGCTAATTTATAGATGGGATATTTTGAATTAACATGGGCACTGCAAATGAAGTACAACTCCTGGTATCGAATTGCTGAGACACTGTAGCTTATTTACATCACTTCAGGAACTGGTTTAATGCTTATAGTCATGCCAACAATTGAATACTCGTACTGCAGGAGATGAAGTAAACAAAATTCAGATGAATTACGTGGAGATTGTGGTATGTTGTACACATAATTATTATAGGGATTAATCGTTGTTGTGGTTTAACCCCAACTGCCAACCAAGCACCACACAGCCGCTCGTTCACCCTCCCCCCGCCCCGGTGGGATGGGGGAGAGAACCTGGAAAAAAAACCTAAAACCCGTGGGTTGAGATAAAGGCAGTTTAATAGGACAGCAGAGAAAGAGAAAATAATAATGATAGTAATGATGAAAGAATATACAATACAAGCGATGCACAATGCAGTTGCTCACCACCCACCGACTGATGCCCAGCCCGGCCCCAAGCAGCGATCGCTGCCCCCCGGCCAACTCCCCCAGTTTCTATACTGAGCCTGACGCCGTATGGTATGGAATAGCCCTTGGGGCAGTTGGGGTCAGCTGTCCTGGCTGTGCCCCCTCCCCGCTCCTTGTGCCCCTGGCAGAGCATGGGAAGCTGAACAGTCCTTGCCTAGTGTCAGCACTACTGAGCAACAGCTAAACCATCGGTGTGTTACCAGCGTTGTTCTCATA
>VZTL01062368.1:6945-45570 GCA_013400535.1 Scopus umbretta | reverse complement strand
CATGAACAAAAAAAAAAAAAAAAAAAAATGTCTGTGCAGGGAGTTTTACACAGCTATGAGTTAAAGAACTGTGCCCTTTATATAATAAGCTTAATTCTGCTCCTTTATAAAAAAGAAAAAGAAAGGAACATGTACCAGAAGGTAAGAAATTTCACAACTGAAAAAAAATCAAACATCATGTGCACAACAAGGCACTGCCTCCATATGGAAAATCATCAAGCTTCCCGAAAGGCTGTCTTCTCCACTTAACTCCGAAAGGCCATGAAATACATGCACTAATGCAAGTAACATTCTTGTTCAAGTTCAAGACACATTAAAACATTGCATATAGACGTCCACACTTAACCAATAAAGCTACGATCATGCTAGTTACAGTCTAGGTATACTTCTTGTTTCCAGTAACAGAATTTATAATGGGTCAAAAAAAAACACCTCAAAATTCAATAAAAATACATTTAATGCAGGCTCTGTGACTATATACATGCACAGGTATACTCAGCAAAGAAAATACCAAAGGGGAAAAAAAATTTGCCATTTATCTTTTCAGTGTTCAGATATGCTCTCCCTTGAGAAAAGTCTCAGTAGTTGCCTGGTATTTATTTAAAGTCACTGATTCAGTTACAGGAATTGCCATACTTAATAATCAGCCTTTCAAAGAGGAAAACAGATTGGAACAGGAATCTTGAACAGATTAGTGTGGAGAACATTGACTCAATAGAGTGACCATCCCCTCTAGCCCCTTTTCTGGGCATCGGTACCCCGGGCAAGCTGCAGAGCCTGCACCCCCCGGGGGGGTTCTCCTGGCCAGGGCGGGCAGCGCGGGCTGCCTGAGACCCGCGGGGTCTGCGCAGCAGCACACGAGGCTCCGGGGGAATGGGAGCACTGGAGGGAGCCAAGGCATCACAACACTTGGGATGACGGGAGTCTATGAATTCTCTTCTCTGAGAGAAGGGATGGAGGGGAGGAGTGTCCAGTCTCCAAGAGATAACTAACACCAGTGACTCAGCTGCAAGCTAGAAAATGTTAAGCACAGAAAGAAACAGAAAGCCATAATTATTAGTATGGTATCTCAAAAGGAAATACCAGAGAAGCTCTAAAGCTTTTCCTACCCTGTAAGCAAAGCAAAAGCTCCTTCAGCCTCTCTCATGGGTATTTTCAGGACACCTGCAGCTTCAGTCTTTTGGCACCAACATAAGCCTCCATCCCATTGCATATGTATTGACAGCATGTGTGTGTGCAAATACCGAAGACCAAAGGCCCGATCTTGAGAGGTGTAAGTCTTTTCCTACTGACAGCAAAGGAACTTGAAGGTACTCAGCACCTGATAGCATCAGGGTCACTGAACAGTGAGATGGAAGTTTTGTCTCTGAGTGTACCCTAGGTAAGATCTCCCACAGAGCCTTAACTTTGGACAGCTTTTCCTTTTTAGCACAAATGAAGGATCATCTATAGTGCTTTTTCTGGATATGTTTTAAAAGTAAATATAACTCAGTACCTGAGGCAGCTCCCATTTCATGCTGTGCCTTGAGGCTGCCTAAGGTGGGTTTAGTTGGAGCATCTAAAAGAATGGAAAATCTTTCTGACTTTTAAGCATTCTGATTGATAGAGTCTGATTAAGACTCTGTTATAGTTCATAAACTTCTTACAAACTAGAGGTATACTCTCCTTGCTCCATAATTCCTCATGACTGCAGCTAAACTACCTTGTATGGAAATTTCCAGACACAGAATATTTACCCAGCAAATTATTAGAACTGTTGCAGCAAATTATCAGAGCCATATTTAGGTACTTTCCAAAGGGCATTATACAAACCCAGGGAAAAACAGTAAACGCAGACTATTGTATTACTGAATACAATGAGATTGTAGGAATTTTAACCTACAAGTTAGGTTTTGGTTTGCATGTACCAGTGTCCAGGACTGGGTTTTGTCCCTTTTTTCCCCTTCTGAGTCTAGATTTTGACTAGAAAAATTAGCTGTAAAGAACGGTCATTAGCTCTGTAAAATATCACTATCCCTAAATTTAGGCCCAAGATTTTTTGCTATTTTCATGGCAATTATCTTGTACAAATTTGGCCAGAATTTTTTCCTTCTCTTCTAAAAAAAAATACTGGTCTGATACTACAGCCATGCTACACAAGAGTTGCCCCCCATTAATGTTTTCTGTAAGTACGTTTTTATAATCATCTATTAAAATCAAGTAAGTATTTGGACACTCTTACATTTAAGAAGACACTGAGAAGGAAGGCTCTACGGAAACACTCAACAGTTATTAATAGTCTGTCCTCAAAAATCCCTTTGTCAAGTACAGGAGTCCTACTACCCACTCTATAGACAGGCAACTTAATAAATTCAAGTGAACAAGCCACAAAAGCCCTATTTAACTGCATGGCCTCCTGAGATCTCACAGGCATCTTACTTTACACCGGGAAACCAAAACAGCATCTAGAGGTTCTCTAGACTGCACACATACATAGTTGCCACCATGCTGCCTCAGCAGAATTAGCTAGTGCCTATGCTAGCAATAATTCAGACTCATATGCTTACATCTCCATAGGTGTGCAATTTGTTAGCTTGCTCTGTGGTTACCTACTATGCCCCAAAGGTACCATGTTCAGTCCAACTGAAAAGACAGAGCCACTTTCTTTCAAAGGAAGAAAAGACTCGGCAACTAGCTGTCTTTAATATATGGGAAAGTATTAAATATTTAACATAAAGTAACATTTAAGGCATTCAATCAGAAACTGGAAGAGTTGAGTCTAACCGAACACCTTGAGAACATTAAATTGACATTCCCCCCTGTCCCAGCTGAAGCTCTTTAGGCTCCGTTTTGGCCCTATGCACCTCATGATTATTCTCAAAACTTAAAGACTCATGACAGTAAACTGTCACTTTGCCTTAAGAAATCTGACATGGAAAAGGTAATGAAACCTACTATCTGCCTAATTCTCTAAAATTTCTACCACCCTTATTAAACCTGAATTATTAAAGAGTCCAAGAAAACACCATGGGTGAACCACCTAGACCTGCACTGTGTGGGTAGGTACAACCTCCCAAGGACCTTAAGGGAGAGCTGCAGGTTCCAATTGCCCGCTTGTGTCTACATTACTGACCTTGTGTTCTGCATCTCAGTGCTACATCAGAGGGGAGACTTTCAGGATCCCCAGATACTCCACAATTCAGCGTGCTCCACCCAGTTCTCTTAGCAACTGCCTGTTTCACAGGTAATCACATTATCCACCAAGAAGGGCTCAGTTTGTAGGTGCCCTCCTGCCTTCACACTGATCGCATTGCATTACCATGCTACGACAGGTGAATACTTGCAAGGTTCAGTAAAAGCAGGAGGGAGCTAAAGGCTCCAAGGAGGGCCAGGCAAATGGAAAAGTGCAATCACCAGCATTGCAGTGACAGGCACTGGGTTTATTTTAAGGACTTCTAAACTCTTACATTGTCAGCAGATCTGTCAGGCTTGCAAGGCCATTGCTGTACTGATTGTAATTCCCCACTGAAGCTGTGCAAAGCCAAGAGATGCAGTAACAAGCAAGGGTCCAAATGTGATGTATTTTCCCCTTCAACAGTACTGGAGGAAATACATGATCATTATGATAAAGGATATAAACCCATCACGCACTCAGGCTTCAGAAATCTCCATGGTGATGTACGAACTCCACAGGTAAAGCCACATTTTTCTCACACACCTTCAGAGCTCCAGCATGTACTTCCTGGGACATGCTGGTACCTTGTTCCTGACACAGAACAGAAACTCCCACTATGTGAGAGTGGAAGGACTTGCCTTGTCACTGGCAAAGCTATCTATTCTCTAATGCCACAGGCAGCACGTACAATCCTTTCCAGTGACCACAGCGCCCAGGAGTTTCAAATGGTCATCAGCTGCTGCTGAATGGCATTGGTTGTGACATGGTCTTGAGGCAAATATGTGCAAAGACAATGGGGAGTCCTTAAAAATCCTGCTTGAGCACTCAGAGGATAAGGTACTCCAGTCCTTGCCCAGCAACAACCCTGGATACAGCCCCCGTAACACAGCACCACAAACAAGGGTGATCTGCAAAGGCTCCTGTCCACCACGAAGATCCCCCTATGCCAGCATGGTGCATCAGCTTTATTTTGCAGCTCCAGGCTCACCTGTTTTTTCAATCCTTTAAAACTCCTGTTTTGGTCTTTTAAACAGTTCTTCCCCTGTTTTTTATCTTTCTGATGCAGCCAGATACAGGCTATCACTGTCTGGAGAAGACATGGAGACAACAGACTGTTCTTCCTCTTAACTGCCATGAAAATGGACAGCAGCTTTGTTAAGGGTTAACCAATGTCAAAATTCCCTATGTCTGCTCATCCAACGCACTTTTTTAATGTAAGAAAGTTCTTGTTTCAACTCTGTAGCTACAACTTAGGGAAGCTTGATCTATCCCAAATGTTGTGGGGAACTACAGACTTCCTCAGTACTCATCATAAGGAGCAGCAGCAAATGTCCCAGATGCTGCCAAGTCTACAGGTTTGCCCAGAAAATACCAGTCACGCATTTGCCAACATTTGCCCCTTTCCTCAGTACAGCAGCTTTGCTGTGGTGTCAGGTCCCCCCAGTCCATGCCAAATTCCCCATCTGTCTCCATAAGAAACTAACAGTTCATCCCAAAACTGTTCCCCAACCCTGGGACAAGTGGCATTTAAACTCCATAGGACAGCAGAGGCAGTCAAAGCTAACAGTCTTCCCAAAGGACACCGAGTACAGAGAACAGTCACATACTGTACAGTGCAAAAAAACTTTATTTGTTGTCACATTTGTTTTCCGGTTTGACAAGTGCAAGGCAACTGTATTAACCTTATATAGAAAAGCTGCTGGCAAGGAGTAGACCTGAGAGCCAACTAATATTTAACTCCGTGGATTACCTACCACAATGGCACACTGATAAGCAAAAAGAGAAGACATTTCAAAATAGGACAGCTGTTCTTGTTGCAGCCAGCATACCCAGAGTCCACAAGCAGAATTGCCCCATACAGCAATATTGATACAGGCTAACCTTGTTCCCTAGGACCAGATGAAATCAGGCACAGTCCTGCCACGCAAGACTGGGAAACTGGCCATCCTTAGTGAGCAAGACCTTAAGTTCCGACAAATTACATGCACCAAGGGGCTCACTCTGGGATTTATCCTTCTGGCTGATGACAGAGATAAAGAGAACAAAAATATTCCATGCTTTTAAAGGGCAACCTGATAAAAAAATATACCTATAGCACCAGCTGTTGAAATGTACCAAACATATGAAGATTTCTAGTCTTCTCTGCCCTATAATAATGGTCCATGAGTCTGTCCACTTCCTCATTAGATTTTAATGTCTCCAACTTTAATTAGAATTACCAGTCTGTGACAGGGCATCTCCTCCAAATGCCAAAGTCAAAAGCAACAACAACAACAACAAAACATTTTAAAAAGGGATAATACTGTGACCTTCGGTCCCACCAAAAGCAATGAACATTCCACTATGGGTATCGATGAGTTTGTAGGTGTCCCCTCCAAAGCTGCATCACCCATTGACCCAGCTCATGATTTGAATGGACTTCCTAGACTTGAGAATACAAAGCTTACAAGTGAGCCAGCAGACCAGGCACCATAAACACTTTCTCTGTTTGCAAGTGGTGTGGGACACCTGGCTGTCTCCACATGATAGGTGATTATGGAGTTTCCCAGGGAAACTGGCAGTCAAGCTCTCATGCCTGGGGTAAGAAGAAGTGCCAGGAACTCCTCACGCCCCACGAGGTTCTTCTACCTTTGGGGTTCCCAGCTGCACCAGATCTCAGTCCTGCTGCAGCTATGCTTCCTGCTCATCCACCCTCTTGGTAAGCTTTATTATGGCCTGGTGGTAATCGTACAGGTCTACTGGAGCCAGGAGATCTGGGATGTTACATGGTTGGTGTGCCCTCTGCAGCGTGGGCTTCTGCTGGAGAGGTAGTGGCACACAGGAAAATCCATTGCACCCAGCCACTTTGTCTGATGACTCTGTGAAGAAAGCAAGGTACAAGGCTGTCACTCCTAACTGACTTTTCTGACCAGAGATGGGTCAGACTCTCACACAGGCAGTAGCTGAGCAGATACACTTTCTTCTAGACAGTCTGAACAACCTGCTCTTCCTCTGAGCAAAAACACTTGTAAGGTGCTAGGTCCAGATCATGCAAAAGACCCAGCTCTCTGAGCCCAGCTTGTCCTTGTCCCTGCTTTGCTTTATGTGACTACAGCCTCAAAGCTGTTCCCTTTAATATTACCTAAAGGCACCTCAACTTATCCTCTCTCTCCCAAACACATGAGATGCAAAACCAGATGCACCAATGTCCCAGTCCTGCTTCTCGTCCAGAAGGAGGAAGGAAGAACTTTCTTCTCCAGGATCTGGTCTGGGTACCTGCAACAAACCCTCCTCCACATCAGCTGGCAGATGTATACAATTCAGTCAGAGGGCTCATAGCCAACTGTCAAGTGGTGATGGCCTGAAGATGAATAGTTGAGTCCTGTACGTGAGCTGGGGCCTGCTGGCAGAAGGAAGAAGAGGAGGACTGCCTGTCCCAATGCAAAGACTACAGGCTGGAGTGTTTCAGGCATGTGATGCCTGTTTCAGGATGAGAATCATGCCAAGAAAGTTCTGATAATGTTTCTGGAGATATATTTGTCCCTCACACTGATGGCACAATTTGACTGCTGCATGCCTCAATGCACTGCAAACTTACCAAAGGTGAGAGAAGGCCTGAACCTATGTGGACATACCAGATGTTTCACTTCTGTCCTCTCCAGAGAGCTGAGAATTGTTCTTCACCCCACAGACAGCCTGACATAAAAGCATGAAATGAATGGCAAAACCAGTGAGTTCTATAAAATCTTATACTCAGTGTAGAAGCAGGTATCATCCACGAACAAGGGCAGCTGTACTTAACTATGCTGTAACCTCCTCTAGCTTTTCTGCCCTAATGTAGCACTGATGACCAATCTGCTGGAATATTCCTAGGCAATGAGTTCATTACACAAGTGAGGCTTTGGCAAAGTTGTGGTGCCAAGTGTATTCTTCCCATGTGAAGAACAGACACTGGGACCATTTGACAATGGATCACCTGTGCCAAGTGAGGTCTTGAAGAAGACCAACAAGAGAATCTAAATACTTTTTTGGGGGGAGGGTGATGGCACCAGTCTTTCAATCTCATACAAATCAGGCTCTTCCAGGCAATTTTGGTCATTCAAACTGCCTACTTGGTCCTCAGAGATCACTCACAGCACTCCAGCTGGCACATCTAATGGCTCAGAGAGTTTGGATAATGACAGCTTTTGGGTCTTAAAGGCTTTCTTGCAGAACAGGGTAGACAGAACCATTGCTCTATGTTCTGTACAAACCCACACCAGAGGCATGTCCCATCCCTGCAGTGCTTGTACATCTTTTAAATTCCTGTATACAAGTGCCAGAATCCAAGACTGTTGTTATGCACTTCTGCTTCTATTTCTAATTTTTTTAAATGGCTAATCGCAGCTGTCTTTGTTGCTGAATGAACATTTACCACCTCGTTGTAGCCCTTAGAAATAGATTTATCATGCAAATACTGGTAGAATGTCAAGTATAGCTGAAATAATGGGCAGTAGCGTAATAGCCGTCCCTAAGAGGTATGATGCCATAGTTGATCACAACAGTCCAAAAATAGAATGATTGTACTCAAAATCAGTAGTACACCCAATACGCGTTGCTCATCTCTCATCACAAGGGACACTTCTGTTTTGTACAGCTGGACTCCTTCTTGTCTAGATTTGAGTGGTCACATGCTACATTAGTATATTTTTTGATTTTTTTTGTTTGTTTATTTGTAGCATTCATTTTGTCATCTTGTTCTACTATTCATATTTGCCTAAAAGTAAAATACCTAACATATCAAATTATATCAATTGCCTGTATCACCTGGAATCCTGCTTTCGACAGTGACCAAAGGGGATTTTTAGAGGAAAGCAATTAAAAAATATATGTCTAGGTACTACTGCAATGCAGGTGCAGAGAGAGCAGTGGGAATTCTCTCCAGACACCATCCACATAGTCAGCTTACACAGCAACTAATTGGCTGTTCTTTCGTTACCTTGAATTGCTAAATATTTTCCTCATATTTTACAGAATATAAAACCCTGTCTCTTGAAGTGCACGCACAATGTCTTTTTGGATGATTTCATACCGCAATGAGTTTCCCTAGACTGGGCTAAAAGCTGCCAAGCTTTGTACAGCTCTGAGAAACCAAGAACTCTCAGGACCCTCTGGGATGCAAATCTTCGAGAGGAAAGGGTAAGCAGTTTTCTTCACACACTGGCTTGCTTTTCTTTTCCTGAGTAAGAGTTTGCTCTCATTTCACAAGATGAAAAAAAGAAGAAACTGATAAGGTCAATATATACAGGAAGACTTCACATTTTTGCTTTCCATGCTAAAAAATATTAAAATATACAAAAAGAAACCAGAGAAGAACCTGTGTGCCCAAAGTATGGCTAACATCGTTTGTCTGATTTTTTTAAATAGGTGTAATAGACTAGCAATCTCTCCCTAAAAATCCTGTCTCTTGTATAACTTTGGATAATCACAAATTACAATTCTACTATCACAAAAGGCTTTTTTTTTTTCCTTTTGCAGATAAAGTGTATGCCAATTCTTTTACTATTAGAGCCTCTTTCCCCTCAGAGGCACCAGTACAATGGTGCAGGTGCTGCCCATTAATTTTTCGGTAATTTGAACTCTTTTTTGACATATCAAATTTACCCATTAGGTCTAACGGTGTGTTTCTTTTTTTTTAACCTGTCAGATGGAAATACCTAACTGATTCTCAGAAGAATTAAAAAATGTAGAGTCTTTGGTAATTAGTGTTTCCAAAGTTTGCTTGCCACTCTCTAAAATAAAAAAATACAATGAGGAACTAAAAGCTAGGAACAGCCAAATACACTCTGTGCCTGAAGCTAAGTGACTCCTTTTCACTTTGATGGGAGCAGGAAAGGTCCCTACAGTTAAGAAAAGTGAGAACAAGGCTTTAACCCTACCAACTACCCCACGTCTTGCCGCAAAACTAGATACCACTTACCAGTGATCCAGGGGCGAGTTACCTGCTGTACAGCAGAACATTAAAAGAACTTTTTACTCTGTATAGGTGCTGAACTATGCAGCTGTGATTGCTTAAACACGACTGCACAACCTAAGACTTAGCCATTGAAGGAGAAACCACAGAGGGTGCCTAAGCTGAAATAAATTAATTTCAGCTGCCTTGTTATTTTTATATCTACAACAACATCAACAGATTTAAAACAAACTATATAGTCCTTCTTATTTTTAAATTATTTTAAATATATTAGAGTAAGAGAAAAACTGTATATGAATAAATTGCCATGTGTTAAAAACCAAACCGTATTAGCTAACTTTCACAGAAATACAGTCTATCCAAGAATGAAACTTTGGATATAAATACCATCTAATTAAGGATCAGTTCTCAAATATTATATGTAACCTGAGCTCCCATGACCTTCCTAAAATGTTGGGTGTTCAGATTAGGAGTATATTGTTTTGATTCACTGACAAACCATTAACCAAATTTAAATCTGATAGGCATTTTTGGCTGGAGACAGCCTTCATGACCAGATTTTTTTTTCTTCCAAGAAGAATGCTTTGAAGTTATGCTAATAAATTAGCCATTTAGAAAATTGCATTTTAAAAATAGCATAGATAATTAGCCATCCCTTTTAGCATCCTACCACTTTTATCATCCGTGAAACTTCTGATACATAGTCAAGAATAAATTATTGAATTACAAACTGTAATTAAACAGTTATATTCAATTTCCAAAACGAATATATGTTACGAAATAAAGATTTGGCCACAAGAAAAAAAGCCTAAATCAACCAGGGCTAAACCAACCAGGTACATTCCAGTTGAAAAGAAAATACGTGGGGACATTCCACATCCACACAGGGCAGTTTCTGAGCTCATTTTTAAACACTTCACAGTTCTATATACAGAAGATTTCAAGCAAGAAGTACTTTGTGGCGTCATGGAAGGAAGGAGTTTTACTAAGTAGTCCTGCTATTCAGATATCATTACAGACTGTACCACGCTGCTTGCACAAAAACCCCCTGAGATCAAGGCCCCATAATGGTAGCTGCTGTGTGAAGAACAAGCCTGTATCTTAAAGAGCTTATCATCTAAGGAGACAGACTATAATCAGTATGGTGTGAACTTAGTCTGCACAGTATTTAAGCTATTTCTTTTTTTTTTTTTTTTTAAAGCTATGTTACCCACAAAGAAATTGTGGGCATGAAACTAGACCTGAATCTCAGCATCCAGTCAGTTATTCATGTGCTGTCTTTCAGTTTGCAGTACGCAGAATAAAACATTACTTTGTCCTGTAAGCCTCAATTTTCCTGAAATTGTAAGTTCCTTCTATGCTGCTTATTTCCCACAGTGAAAGACACTATATTCCAAAATCTGATTTAATATAAGCCTGTGCACTAAGCAGTACAGGGCAGACTTACAAAAGAACTCACAGTTTCTGGAAATGAAAAAAATTCAGAACTGCTCATATCCATAATTTTGTGCCACATGGGAATAATTTGGTGCTTAAACAGTAATTACAACTTTGGAGTAAGAACTTGATTACTTGCTATAACATTATTTACATAAGCATGGCATGCCTGGTAAACTGTGCAACTATGTTTTGAAATATGGCAGTGATTTCTCCACTCCAAAAACTCACCAAGCAGCTGTGCCAGTGGCTATCCCCCTATGGAGGGTGGCTTTTATGCCATTTCTAGAGCTTTGTTTACATAAAAACCCAACTATGGCAAATGTACAGCGTGCTCAACACGCTTACTGTAAGCCTTAATTGAGGTACGGAATGCTACTAGGAGTCATGTGCTGGCCTCCGGCTGATTATTTCCCAAATTCAGGAGATATCAGCCATAGATCCAAGACTAACTCACCACTCTGCCCAGTTCCTCAGCGTTCCTACCAGACCACATCAAATGTCAACAGATTATGATTCATTATATCTTCATTCAGAAATGACTCTCTATATAAGACCAGAGGAATGTGAAAAATTACTAATACATTTGGCTACTAATGGCCAAGTTTCTGCATAACTCTTCATCTGACCTTAAAATCAGAGAGCAAGTCACCGCAGTGAATGGTGGCGTGACCTCAGTTCACGTGGAAGTCACAGAACAAGAGGAACGGAGCAGACTATAATTCTGGATTTGTCAAAAGAAAAAGGATTGTTGAAAGTTTTAACTTCAATTGCATAAGTTAATCAGAATTAAGTTTTGCAATCCTTGTTAACACTAAAAAGGCTTCGTCTTAAATATACTATAGCCAGACAATTCACTGGTGATGTGCTAAAAAATAGTAATCAAAAAACCCGACAAGAACCCCAAGTTTAGGTTTCCGATAGATATTGTGTTAATTCTGTCTGCATAATCCATGACAAATTAGGTTCAGCAAATTCTGACCTATCCCCAAATCTCAAAAGAGCAACCACCTACCATGCACAATTCAGTAAAACATTCTTCTTATGTCAATTTATATATGGAACAGTGAGTTGGATGGTCTTAAACATTTAAGTTTAGGCTTTTGATAAGTTCATATATCAAATTACTTAACTGCCTGAAAAAAATGATTCAGAATTAAAAGGTCTCCACTGGGATGACGCCCCCGTTGTATGTGATAAACAGCCTTAGAAGACAATTTTAACTTCAAATACTTCACTCTTTAGAGGCAAACTTAAAGCACACAATGTGAAAGCACAGCAGCCTGTATTCAGTTCTTCACAGTCATATAATTTCAAAAGTACTATATAGAGTGTTTTCTCACCATAGAAGTGAGCCTGGCATCTGGGATGAGGGTGTCTACCTAGAAGGTAGCAAATAAGGTTTTAGGTTTCATCAGGGAGAAGAAAATTTGCACTTTGGGCCTTCCACTTCCTGGCCAAGGGATCTAGTCATTAGGCTATTATGTATAAATAACATAGGCTAGTGTATATACATATATATATGTACAAACACACACATATATATGTAAATGCCACCTTTCTTTAGGCATCTTTTAAAAGACTGTCCTGGTTTCAGCTGGGATAGAGTTAATTTTCTTCCTAGTAGCTGCTGTAGTGCTATTAGGATGAGAACAATGCTGATAACACACCGATGGTTTAGCTGTTGCTCAGCAGTGCTGACACTAGGCAAGGACTGTTCAGCTTCCCATGCTCTGCCAGGGGCACAAGGAGCTGGGAGGGGGCACAGCCAGGACAGCTGACCCCAACTGCCCCAAGGGCTATTCCATACCATACGGCGTCAGGCTCAGTATAGAAACTGGGGGAGTTGGCCGGGGGGCAGCGATCGCTGCTCAGGGCCGGGCTGGGCATGGGTCAGCGGGTGGTGAGCAATTGCATTGTGCATCACTCATTTTATATGTTCTTTTATTTTTTATTATTATTACTACATTCTCTTCTTTTGCTCTCCTATTAAACTCCCTTTATCTCAACCCACAGATTTTACTTTTTTTCCCAATTCTCTCCCCCATCCCACCAGGGGATGGGGAGGGTGAGCGAGCGGCTGCGTGGTGCTTGGTTGCCGACTGGGGTTAAAGCACAACTAAGGCAGAGCACACCAGCTGTACCCAAACAGCTCTGTAAAGAGGTGGCTGCTGCCTCTGGACTGTCTGCTTGCATCACCCGTTTCGGAGAGGGGCAGGTGTCAGCAGCAGGAGGGCACGCCGAGGCTAGCACAGGCACCTCCCACCCTGCACCACACAGGGTGTTGTGGATTCTTCTCTGAGGTTCCTAACCTCTCCCTTCACAATACAGATGGTAAATTTAGGGCTACAAACTTCATTCTCAAGGACCAGTAGACCCAAGACAATAAAATAGAGTACTGCCAAACTTGTTTCAGAAGGAGAAAGCAGGGAAATAAGAACAATCACCTACTTTCTAGCAAGGCTCTGCTGAGGCAATTTTGCATCTTATCTGAAAAGTCAGGGAAAAAAACCCCACGCTGTCTGAAGCCCTAGTTATTTATAGTTTACATTTACTCTTTGCTCAGTAGAATAAATGTGCAGAGTACTACTCTGATAAGACATAAAAATGTTACTTGTTACACTGACGTGCACTCTAGTAAAAAACTTTGCAAATGGAAATAATGGTACTAAACTTCTTTTATTTATGTTTCTAAGCCACTGTATTCCTATCTGTGATATCATTCTTCATGCCCTAAGCACTTTCTTGATAGTTTGCTTCTTAAATTGCTTTTTATAGATTAAATAACTTTTCCCAGCAAATCACATCCTTTCAGTATGTAAGTCATGCAAATAAAGCCAAAGGGGAGTGGTGCGCAAACAGATGAAGGAGCAGGCCATTAGAGATTCCAGTTTTGCAGCACCGAGGTTCGTGGTCCCACGTCCTGCCACTACACCCTGTGTCTGGCCAACCCCCTCCCACCTTTTCCCCTGGGATATCTCTCCACCCAGATATCCTCTTTGCCCTCTGCAAATCCCCACTATTCTTCACATCTCTCTCCCTGCTACCACCTGCCTCCCCAGTATATTCTTCCCAATACTCAAATCCTTTGACCCCATTTTCCCTTCTTCATCCCTTCAGTCCTATCTTAATGCCTCTTACCTGCCCATCGTTACTCCCTGTGAGAGGCAGACCCACCTGCTTGCTCCCTGAACTATCATCCTCCCTTGTGTCCCCTTCTATATCATCTGATCTTGATGTGGCTGGCCACAGGAAGGCAATCTGGACCTACTCTCTGCACAGCTGACTGCCCAGCCAGCCAGCCAGAAGCTGCATCTATGCGAGTTATCAGATCACACAGTCTCCCAGGTGCTGGTGGCTAAAAATCCTGCCATATGCTTGTATGTTCTGTAAAGCTGCCCTAGATATCAGACTCAAGCTATTGACTTATTTTAGGGAAGAGAGCAGCTCAAAGCATCCTGCATTATCCAGCTAAGACCAAGCTTGTCCTGCTGAGGATGGAGTCTCAGACCCCACCAGCGTACTGCAAGAACTAGAGTATGGATTTCCTGAGCAGTCTGACAGCTGTATTGCCTTCACTTGGATGAGTGGTTATGGCCAGACCAATCCTGACCTTTTGGGAAGAAGATAGACTCTGCCATTTTTTTATTCTCTACCAACTGTGAAAATTTGGTGGAATATGGCAAACTACCTGCTTCAGTACCCTCTCAAAATTGTCACAGGGAAACTGATTAGGAACCCTACCTACACTTGTTGACTCATTTGTTGTTTAAACTCCTAACGACATTTTGCCTTCTTTGCCTACCACACCTCACAAAATTGCCTTTGCCTGAAAGTGGCGAAAATCACTGCTAATGACTGGGTTACTAATAAAGGGCACCACTTAGGAATGCCATAATTCTGTTCTCTAAGTTTTTGGATGGGGTTAGATGCCTGTTAATATGGGATTATTTTTTTCACTGCAAAGGAATGTTAGGTATTTGACCTCTGTCTTTTTTGCCACTGCAATTGTCAGAATACAATACAATGCAATTGTCAGAATACTTTTACACATAATATGACTTTAAAAAGTAACTCGACATGATACACACACACATTCTGGAGCATGCAAGTAAGGAGGCAAGGTCCAGTTTCACAATTTGCAGCTCCTTTCATGCAGATTTGCTGCCTAATTGGGCATAAATCCTATGGTTCTTTGTGTCTTAGAATAAGAAACTGTATAGTTATACTAGGTGGTGGATAAGAAACAGTGATCTGGTGTGAAGAGAAGTACTGCATGGACAACAAAGTGAATATTCAAACGGTGCTCAGAAGCGTTACCAGCATCACATTCTGCCTTCATGAGATCTTTAGTGGAATACTGGGCTCAGTTTTGGTGTCTGTATTTTAAGCAGATATTGATAAATTACACAGACTTCAAAAGGAACTACAGAAAAAACTAGAAAACTGGAAAACAGGTATTACTGAATATAACTTTAGGTGTGTAGTTTGCACATACAAGGTTAAGAAGCAATTTAGTCATCCTCTGCAGATGTATGTATGAGGGTATTTTTGACACTAGGGAGTTCTTTAAATTTCATTCAAATGACTAACAAAGTTCAACAATTGGAAGCTGAAGGTAGAAACATACTAGAAATAAAGAAGTTTTTCTAAGAGTTTGAATAATTAACTGTGGAACACTTCAGCTATCATGAATTTCTTGTCACTTAAGAACATTATATCAAGATGGTGCATCTTTCTAAAAGATAAACTCGACGTAAATAAATTTTAAAAAAAGCCAAAAAAACAAAACTTACGGTCTTCATGAAAAAACCCATCTATTAAAATTACACAGTGAGTATGAGGTGGGGTCAACTGTGCAATGGTAATACTCCTGTCCAGGCTAAAAAGCTAGGAATCCTAAGATGAGACATACCACAAGATGTCATCCAAGAAAGGCCAGGCTCTGCTGAACTTTCACTGATAAATCCGCAAGTCTAGAATCAGTGCCTCTGCAACTCTGAGTGCGACATTGCACAATCATCTAACACATTACTGAGCAAAGGTAACCTTCACACAAAAAAGAATATTGTTACAGTACATCCTATACAGTCCTAGAAGAAACATGCAAAGAAAATGAGAAAGTAACTCAACTGTAGCTCTAAAATCATGTAATTGGTCCAAAAAATAAAGGCTGTTTCTGTTAAAGGTGCGCCATCTATTTTCTCTACATTTTTTAAAGGGGGAGGAAGAATTGCCCACTCAAGTAGCTTCTTCATCCCAGACTCAAGCAACCATTTTCCTCTCTTCCAAGACAATCAAGAGCAGTTGGCTAGAACTGAACAAGCAGGTTTTGCAGCCAGCTTCCTTAAAAGCATGGGAAGTCACTTGCAATGATCTCTCTCTGCCAGTTAATGTCACTTTGCAGCTTTAGGCTCCTAGCAAATTTGTCACTGTAGCAGAGACATCCAGGCAGCTCTGATTGTGAGAATATTTGTCTCAATCTACTGCCTGACATAATGCCATACTCCATTCTGTACAGTATGCAGACGGTCATGATTATCTCCCTTTCCTTGACTAGATATTCCCATAAAATATACCACCTCCACAGTGAAAGCTCATACTTCGGTACGGTCCTCAGGATGTCTGACCATGCCTGCAAATCTCCCCTCACTGTCACTTGCGAGGGGAGAGGGTTTGTGCAAAAGACGAAGTTGTGCATTAGCTGGAAGCGCATCACAAACACAAATCATGCCATCCGCTGACTTTACCACATTCTGAGCCAAAGGCAAAACCAAGTCCTTACTTTTAGCTTTCCCACAATAACCTCTTAGCACGCCTTGGAAAGCCCCACAAAAATATCCGCAGGTCTAGAAAGTATAGAGCAAGTGGCTGAGTATTGCCACCCTTTCCCAGACATATGGGAGAGGTCTTCAGGCGGTAACACAAAACCTTCACCTCCTTCTCCTCCAAGTACAAAGGATTCTCTTTTGAGCCATCCTGCTCTGACATAAACTTACAGCAACATGTATATAGCTTAAAACAAAAACCAAAACCAACAACAAAAGTCTTACAAAAATACAGCACTGCAGGCATGATTCTTCCCTGGGGAGAGGATGAAAGAGCAACATGTGACAGATGTTTGTCATGTCATTTTATATAGTATTCAAATGCACTCAGAAACAATAGTGTTGAGAATGGTATAAAAACCTAAACAGACCAGACTGAAACAAAGTGTTATGAAAATAACACTTGAATAAGAACAAAAGGAATTAAATATAGAAAGACCAAGAAAGTGTTTTTAGGAAGTTCTGTTATTTTTTATGTCAATTTAAAAAAAAGAATAAAGTCTCTTTTAAGGACTCTCTCAAACCCCAAATTTGTCTCCATTATCTGCTGACTCAGAGACTTCACAAGACACTCTGGCTGCGAACTGCAGGGGTTGCTTCCGACATAATACAGTATTGATGTACCACTGAAGGATGTAACAACACCATGAAACAGAGCATCCTCTTAGCCTGCAGGGCTTCTAGCTATTCTTTTATGCTCCATATTTCCTCCCTGCATCCAAAACCTCATTTTCCCTTATGTAAAACTCCTTTCTATACTAGTTTTATAAACAAGCAGATAAAAAGAATAAATAAATTATCCTCTGGGAAAGTGGCTGAGCAGTGAAATGTCAGAGTGTAATGGATACGTGATCATATAGGCATAAATTTCAACTAGGAAGTGAAAAAGAGGCGAGACACTCCAATAATTCATTCACTCATATAAATATGTATGAAGGCAACTTAAAAGATTGTTCACCCAGTCTGGGCAGTATGTATTTTAGCATGAACTAGTGCACAGTGGTTGCACATGCTCCTGTGGGGAAGCCTGCTCAGATGCTTTGATTTTTCAGGCTGCTGATATTCACTAAAACACAGTGAAAGCATTCAGTCTGAACTGGGTATTGGTTTTCCATTCTAGACCCCATATGCCAAAATCACTGTTCAAACATAAGCTGCTAAGCAGTCTAAGCAAAGAAAAATCCTGTATAGGGTTTTTTTGTTTGTTTGCTTTTGGTTTTTGTGTTCAGGTATTTAGATTCTGCAATAATTAGATTAGGAGGTATCTCCAAACAGTTCCAGATACTCCTACTGCAAATGATAGAAAGAAAACAAAATTAAAATGCAGTTTACCTGCAGTTGCTAGAAAAAAACAACTATCTGCCACCATAAACTTTTCTTCCTCACAGAGGCTCAACATTCATGAAACTCCAGTCTCTTCAGTAGCCTGTGCTTGTGATCTCAGCATAAGAACTATTTTCTGCAATCGATTCCCAAGTTTAACAATGTACTTCCACCAATTTCCCCATTTCTGCAAATGCAACAAACTTTTACAATGTAAGTAAAAGCCTTATATGCAGCATTAAAGAGTTGTCCCTTCCTAAGGTGGTGGGACATCGCACGGGGAAGAACAGGACAGAAAAACATGTAGCTAGCTGAAGAACTGAGGTGGATTCGTGGTCTGACTGACGTGTGCAGAGGCAGAGAAACCAGGTAGTCTACACCAGACCCCTACGCACTCAGCCTGTTGGTCACAGGGTTTGGAGGGAAGAAGGCACTGGGGAAGGGCACTGCATTTGCAGGGTTGGTGAACTCCGGAACATCACAGCTACGACTAACCCTACTACAACAGTTTTGCAGAACAGAAAATAGGCATTCCTCCTTTAGTAAGAGATTCACAGACAGGGAAACAAAGCACACAAACAAAAAAACCCCAAACCCTGATCAGTGATCATTAGGGGGTAGTGCTGTTCCAACCAACTCATCAAAAAGCTGGAAGCCAGCTGGGTAACAATTGTTTTATCTCTCCTGCATCCATACAACCTCAGTAAACAAGTTGAAGAAAGGAGAGGACACCCGGTCAAACCACTGAAGAAGAAAATCTCTCTGCTTTTAAAAGAGGAACTCGACTCCACTTTTCTTTAATCCATTTAGGAATTAGAACTGGTTGATCCACATTCTTACATTTAATCACGAACATATTTAGGTTAGAACAAAATAAAGGCTTCTCATTTGTAATCCCATATTAACACACACTGGGGAATATCCCAAAAAGTCTGGGAGTGTATAAAGATGCAGCTGGCAAGCAAAGTTTTCCTAAGTGCTTAAACCACCTAAAAATCCCACTAGCTGCTTTTACACCTTTTGTCACCGATCTTTAAAAATAGGGCTGGTGGTCCTTGGTCAAGTAATCAAGGACTGCAAGATCATACCCTGATTTTGTAGCACTTCCTTAAGCTCCAGGGGGATTATCTGTTCCAGTTACTACCCAAAGTGATTAAGTCACATGATTCTGAGCACATCACAAATAAGAGACCAAATCTGCTTTTCTTCTGTACAAGACATTTTCACAATATGCGAACCAATACAACACATAAATGAGGTAAATTTTATCCGCAGTGGTCAGACAGGAGTATACAGAAAAGAAGTGTAATTTATTCTTTTACCATCCAGTAAGAAAACATCAAAACCAGGACATGTATTGTCTCTGCTTCTCGGTTCTCATTATTGAAACTCACTTGAAATATCCTTTCTAAAAAGTACCCTTTAAAATTTATTTAGATTTTTTAAACTCAAGTAATTTTAAGATTGTCAAAGTTAAAGAGAATTCTTCTGGGCAAAAATCCTGCAGATGAAATTTGAATTCCTTGCAAAATCCCACCATGTAGTTATAAACATAAATAATAATTTGGACTCTGACAGGCCTTTGGCAATATTTCCCTATTTTATTCTTATGCATTAAAATCTGGCTATTTATTGCAGTTAACAGGGTAATTTTACTTTTCTCCTCCATTGCTTTTACATTGTTTGAGTGAATACTAATGTATATAGAGCTTATGAGGAGTCATCTATGACCAAACGAAAGAAAGAATCTTACAGCCTGGATCAGACCAATAAAATAGTATTGAACTACAGGGAGACAATGATTTATTGGGTCACTTAATTATGCTACTGAAAGATGTAAATTTTGGTCTTCCCCCCACAAATATCTCTCAATAAAAACAGATTTAGTTAATTTAAATTAATCTCACTTTTTCCCCCCCCTAGTAAAGGATGCAGATACTGAAATACAAACCTACTCTTTGGGCTGTGATGACAACTTTTACATATTTCATTTTCACAGACTATTCCTGGTCATTCCAGAAATACAATATAGATCTTTTAATTTCTTTAAAAAAAAAAAAAAAAATTACTTACCTTTGTGTATCAGGTTGTCAAATGCAGCCTAGAGTGGTAGTGAGTACCAGTTACTGGAAACTGCAGTAAATTTACATAACCACTGCCATCGATGCCTCCCAACCCCATCACACTTACCAGTAATCTGCTCTTTTACAAGGGATCCACAAAGTTCTTTAATTCTTGTGGTAACTGGGACATGCAGAAATTTTGCAGTAACGGCTGCAGGAGATAGGCATAGCAACCTTACTGGACGCGTCTCACAAAGCCCATTAAGGGCTCCTGCCCGGGACACCAGGTGCACCTCAGCACCACCATGCTCCCCAGCGTACTCTGCACGTCCAGCCCAGGCCTCCCCAGACCTGCCACCCTGCGCACTGTCCACATCTGACATACCTACCTCCAGGTAGTGACCTACACAAAAAATGTTTTTCTGTTACATTCCAAATGCCCACAGAGCAGCATCCACACCACGAAAGCCACCAGTGGACCCTCCCAGCCAGAGGTGAGCTGCTTTGTCTGCGGTACGAGGAAATTCACAGTGCTGCTCTGTTTAAGTGCAGCATTACGGACACTTTCCAACTTACCACTTCTCAAGTGTATTTACCCTGGGAGAATCAATGTGTTTTACCAAGAGCAAAAAGACCTGAATGCACCATGGTCACTCAATTAATTATTCACAGAGGATGTATGACACTCCTATTAAAAAACAAAAGCAAAACACAAATCCTTACTTCCTCTTCTTATTATCCAGTTTTTTGTCTCTTCCACAAAGACAAAAAATAATCCAGTAACACCTTTGAGATGTATGGCTACTTCCTTTTCCTTTTCTGTAAACACTGATTCTTATTTTATATCCGTATACAACAAAGAAATAAGATGCAATGCTTCCTCCCATTGAATAAGGTAGTCCGCAGAAATGAAGACCCACGTACTACTGAGTGGAATTGGCAGCACCAAGTGTAGTGAACTCGTAAGTCAGATAGCTCTTTTTAAGCATACATTAGTGAACGAAATCATGCACTACAGGGCAACAGAAAACAGAATCACTAATAGCCTTACCAGTTTTAGTTCATACACTGGAACCCTGGAGAAAGACAGACAGCTGTGATGCTGACTGAGGTCAAGCTGCATTTCTTGTCAATATATGACAAGCTTTGGCCTCAATACCCAGTGATCATCAGCATTTGACTGTCCCACAGCTATCTCGGGGTCTCCCAGATCATAAAATCATTTGAGGAAACCAACGTTGTACTAACCAAGTATTAAAACCATATTCTCTTAGAGGAAGCTTCAAAAGGACTATTGTGTTTCAGTGATTTTCTACTCTCATGTCCTTCTAAAATACCAGTCTTGATGTACTTTTCTGCACGTCTACACACCGCCATCTCCACACAGACACTGCCTGTAGTATCCCAGTAATGAATATTCTACATTAAAACTTATGTTTTCAATGTTCTATGGTCTGGCCTGCCCAAAATTATAATACGATTTTCAAAAACCATTAGATGTCCGTACTTCCTAATGAAATTAATGATGATTCAGAGAAGCTATGAAAACCAGCTCCACTTCACCTCAACTTCAGAATTCCTCTTTAACAGATGATCTTTAGTACCAGGGCCTACTATCTAAAAATGTCAAGAACCCATAATTTTAACATCAGTACAAGCTAGAATTGCTCAACATTTAATAAAAACAAATAGATTAAAACAATTTAAAAAAAAATCAAAATATCTCCGATTTCTCAGGTGAATCTCAGGTAGGATTGCCAAAAAGTATTTTCAACTTCAAATGGCCTTTGGTAAATTTGGTTAGGTACAAGTCTTAATTATTACATAGGTTATTTTTACATCTATTATATAGAGAAAATTGTTTGTCTTTCATTCTAGGTAAACCTGATACTAATTTTAACTACCCTATGAATTAACCTGTAGTAGAGCTTCTTATTACTGCTAAACTTAAGGGTTTATACTGGAACATATTAGAAAACTCTCATCTGAGAAATTTATAATTAAATTATAAAAATGTTCTCAAGGCTTATACAGCTGCTTGGCAAAATCTATCTGTTTACCTGCATCACAGCTGATGGGGGATTTTTAAAACCCAAATCTGACAAGAGAGTTTGAATTTGCTCAGAAAGCAAAAAATTTACACATTAACACCTTGTTCCCAGACAATGTGATCACGATACCAACCTTAAGCAAATGCTTCACCTAAAAACTTCTTTTTCAGCCACTGTGATGCAGCCACCTGACACTGATTTTCTTTTCCAAAGAAAACTTGAACACAGGTTTGCCACAGTAATCTGCCATATAGTGTTTAAAAACATAAATTTCTAGAATGTATGTATTGTCTAAGAGCTTGAGCTGAGGAACTGCAACTGGACTTCATAGTATCATCCATCTCTATTGCTTTGTGGGCAGCAGATTACACAAAAGTAAAGATGATGAAAACTTACATTACTGTTTCTTGGTTTATATGTGAATGACATGAATATTTGATGGGTTAAGGTATTTGTAGTTGTGTAGCAAGTTGGAATCAACGATCACTTCAAGCCAGCTTTTCAAGCTCCAGAAGACTGAACAACAAAACCTTCCCCCATAACTCCTTATACGGGACATCATGACAAATAATGAAACAGAAATATAAAACAGAAATACGGAGTGCCTGAAGGTTAATGGTCTCGTGGATAATAGTTTGCTATGCATCCAAGCCAAATATTTTGGTCTTTTTTACTCAATATAGGGAATTCAACCTAACTTGTGGGGGATAAATTAAAAAAACAAACAAACAAAAAAAAAACAAACCTATCTTCACTCAACTCACTATTGCCCCAGTAAATGGAGCAATGAGAGTCTCTGGTACCTTACAATACAAAGTAGAGCATACTGTGTTTTTAGTTTTGTCCATAAATCCAGAGCAATTCCACAGCAGATTTAATCAGGGTTTACAATGTCTTAACTGAGAGCAGATTTTGTCCCCAAACTGTAGGTAAAAATCTCCAAATAGAAACAATCTATTTCAGCCTGTTGACGTCTTATATTTGTTCAGGCCGGTGAATTCTTTTCCTTTAAAAGAATTGTTCTTTCAAGACTATCCGAATAAACTAACCATAGTTTTGTAAAATCAGTTTGAGGCAAAAGAAAAGAAGACGACACCGTATCTTACCTGACATCGAGAACAATAAACAACCCCAGTCCTGGAATCTAGAATACCTAACAAATCCCAAACAGTTTGAAAGTGCATTAAAAAAAAATCAGTATCTTCAGAAACAAATGCTGACATTCAATATCTTTAAAATAAAACAGAAAGGTCAAAGGAGTAACTTAAACTTATTTTCTTTTCAAAACCAAGTTCATTTGGAATCAAGTTTAAAACTTGGTTGTGAAGTGGGGCCTTAATTTTTTCTTGCTTTACCCTGTATGCATCTAGTGCTCCCAAATTTTACTGAAATATTGCAAACAGCTTGTAGGATTTGAGCAACTAAAATCCAGAAAACACAGATCAAGGGTTAAATCTAGTTACCTTTAGTATTGACTCTGAGACCAGGATTTTTATAAATCTCTTCACTTTCAATGCTGCCTCTACAACAAACCGAAGAATGCCCACAAGTACAAAGTTGGATGAATAAGAAGTGCAAAAGCTCAGAAAAGCAAAGAAATATAATGCAGAAAGTAGATTCCTTGTATAAAGAAATAAAATAGCAAATCACAGAATGACAAAAATGTAGAAGAATAACAAAGCAACACAGAGATATATTTTTGGCCAGGTATCTTCCAAAGTGTTGACATACCCTCAGGAGAAAATCTAGTGCAAAGATAATCACAACATTAACTTCTGCTACGACAGTTCTGTTGGAAAGTAAGGAATTAAACTGTCTGGAACTACCTCAGAGTCTAAATATTTGGCCATAGGTATTAAATAAATGCTTAAATAAAACCTTCAACACGTGCTACCCTGGTGAAAGAAGGGTAATGCACTCAGTGAGCATCCTCCTTACCTCTCGCAGCTAGCAGAGAAACTATACCTCTGGAAAAGTAATAGTAGCAGAAAAGACACTTCTTAGCTAAGGGAAAAGCCCATATTTGCCATGCAGCTAAAAAAAAAAAAAAAAAAAAAAAAAAAAAAAAAGGAAGAAAGACCCAGTAAAAAAGAGCACTGACTTGATTAGAGTATTGTCTCAAAACTGGTACGGGAAACATCTTGAGCCAGTGCATTATACATAGAGAAAAAGACCAAAAAGACAGATACACCCTTGAAATAAAAAAAATATATATAATTTATCTCTTATTTACACAAGATCCGATTCAGCTTTCAGTGTTTAGCTTTCAAGGATCAGGTCAGTATTGAATAATTAGCAATTACATGTCTCTAAGTCATATTAGTATGCAACCCTTACTACTATTGTAGACAAATGCACCACAATTACTAATGGACTTAACCTCAGAACATCCTTCTGTGGAACAGACATATTATTAGTTTAATACCTATATGACTTTATTATCATTGGGGAACGACGGCAGGGAGACTAAGAAATTTATTTAAGCTTTCTAGAGACCCAGGCAGAGCCCAGACCTCCTGACTTGCCATTGCCCAATCTACCTATATATCTTAAAATCTATCTCACCACACATTTCAAACACCTCATTGAAAAGTACTGAAAGTATATGTAGACTTGTCACTTTAAAACAAGTAACAAACACAACACCAACAATATCACATCTCAGCACTGTGTCAAATGAGAGACATCATAAACCGCTGTGCTTTTGTCATGACTGTAAGATACAGACCCCTTTCCATATACAGCTGCATATAAGTAACTCTATAAAAGTGAGCTTTCAAAAAGTGATGTACTGGTCTGTCTTCATATGGCAAGAAGAGTTTATGCAGCCTAACTCCAACCCTTCTTCCATCCACCCAGATATCACCACCAAAGCCCCCAGAGGGCACCAGCACTGCTCTCCCCTCCCAGCAGCATCCAGCCCTGCCAAGCTCATGCTGACCCCCCCCAGCAGAAGCACTCTGGTTCCCTTCACCCAGCTGAGGAGCTGCAGCAGAGACATCTCCAGCCTCCACCAGCTGCAAGCTGGTCAGGTTTTTAAAGCACCACATCCCCTGTAATGGATTAATAGTGGTTTTATTTATATTTGTATGGAGACTCACAACCCTGCATGCTGTAAATTTTTATTTTAACTTCCCTTCTGTTTGTCCTTTTTACTCTTCGGTTTTAGTTTTGGTTTGGTTTTTTTTGGAGGGGGTGTTTATATCTTTACTCCTCGAGACAATATCTTTACCAATATTGAGTTCCTCGGGACCTACATCCATTAAACGCCATGGATAGCAACAACACAATATTTCATATACTGAGTGTTCTGGCATTTGAGCTATAGAATAAAGCATATATTTAACACACAGTGTAGAAGTGTGAAAAGACCTAACTGCTCCAACGTCTTTGAAACACAGTGAGATTATGCACGTAACTCCTTGCACATCACAGGACTGAAGACTGTGATACAGGAGAGTGCTTTGATCAACGCTGAACACAGTCCAACGTACCAGTAAGGACCCAACCCGTGGGATCGGCGAGTTGCTCTGGGTGTTTTGACATAGTACAGAAAAACTGAACCTCTTCTGCCAATTAAATTTAAAAAGCATGCCCCAAATCAGAAAACAATCACAAAATGAGGACACTGGGCATACATAAGATGCTTAACAAACCTGGGATGAAAAGACAGATTTTGGGTTTTATTCAGAAATCCTCAATTCTGTTGGTTTAAATCACATTCTTAATGTTCCTTTAATTTAGCCACTTATGCATTAAACATACAGTTTCTCCAAAGGGTTTTGTTATACAGATTCACAAAAACTGGGAGGTACATTTTTCTTTTTTTAGACCACGTACATTTATTTCCTCTGCTGAGCTGAACTACGTTGTATGATGAAGGTCGACAAACAGCTTTAACGAGCTGTTAAGATGAGACTTTTTGACTAATATCCGCACGTCGATTCTGGCTCGCAAGACACCGCGGAGGAGCCTGCCAAGAGCACCGGCCTCTGCGCCGCTCCCGAAGCCCGTGGGACGTGCGCGGGGAAGCGTGGGGCGGGAAGCGGCACAGCTAAGACCTCGGCAGCGGGCGAGCCCTGTGGTCGGCAAGGCGGCTGACTCCATGCTAAGGCAACGCCTCAGCGCTGGGCTCCAGCGGCAGGCGGGTATATGCGACAGCGCCGGGTCAGGGCAGCAACTTCTCCGCAATACTCAGTGTGAAGCCCTTGGCAGATTCTCCCTCTTTAGATGCCAATCTGACCGAAAGGGATGTGGAAGGAAAGGGGAGAGGGGAGGGAAGCAAAGTTCCTCTCGAGATGGGCAGCAAGAACGGTGGGGAGGCAGTCGTCCCAGGGCTAAAAGCACAACTCCCCTCTGTCTCCCATGGTTTCCACAAGCACAGAGGGCTGGAACCATCTCCCTGCGGAGAGCAACCTCCCTCCCTCCTCCCGCAGGATGAACGGCTCGTACCTTCCCTTCTGCAGTCAGGGTTCGGGCACCAGCTCCAGGCCTCTTCCATCTCCTAGGCTGGGCTGTAGCACAGCCCTTCCCCTGCATCAGAGCTGGGGCTCGGGAGGCAGGACATCTCCATTTCCCAGCAAAACTTCCCAGCTCTTACATTAGATGCTGTCCTTCTTAAAAAACGACTCAAGAGACCTATGCTAGGATATGTAATCTGAAAAGATGGAAATTCTCATGCAGTAGCACCGGCACTGCAGACTGACAAATCTTTGTAGGCTGTTAAGCAACAATTACTCAGCACTGTCTTCCACTCCTACCTCCTTTTTTCTTCTTTCCTCATTTTTCTTTGCTGGCCAGATTATTCTTTATATTTATAATAATCAGTTACAGAAATACTTTGCAAACCTTTCCGAAAAACAAGACAATTCAAAATTTCCTTGTTTCATAAACAGTTCTAAGACAGAAACAAATCACAGGCATTGCTTGCGGTCAGCTTTAGTAACCAACACTCAGTAACAAACCTTTAAAACATAGCTCTAACACACAGAAATGCAAGATCTACAGTCTATTGGCAATTCTACAACAGAAACGCAAAGTATTCCACACTGTGCTGTGAACTTGATAATACTGATATGAAATCGCCCTGAGTAGTTGATATTGGCACAAGAAAATAAAGCAAAGCTCAGCAAGACACATGAAATTCATGCATTTCCAATGTAATTCCAACCCGTATGGCATAAATCAGCACGGGCATGCAATTCTTGGCTGTCTTGTTTGGCATAAGTGAAGCAGAAATTATGTGTTGTTGCAGGTGCTTTGCAAGCAAACATGACGCCCAGCTGATTGTTAACAGAGGAACTTTTTTCAAAGGAAAATGAGCCGAAGGAAGATCTCCAAGCTGACTAATAAAAAAAAAAAAAACCCAGGTGGAAGCAGTTATGACCATGCCTGTGCTGGAGCAGTCGGAAGCTATTGTGTTATGTTAGGATGGCACTGGAAACAGGCGGCTCCTAGGGGAACTAGGAGCAGGCTCCAGCAGGCTCGTGAAGCATTTCTAGGGATGGCAGCCACTTCCAGCTGGGCCAGTCACTGGGCTGCTCAGCAAGGGCAGCTCCATTTGGCTCACAGGTTGTAACAAATGTCTATCTCACCCTGAAAGCTACAGAACACCTGCAATTTATGCTGAGAAAACTGCAGTTTCTAGCCCCTCAAAGCCAAATTCATAACAAATATAACTTCAGTTATATGGCCTATAATATTGTTAATCAAATGGATGATTTCATAGTCCAAATGTATGGTTTTCTTGTTTCTTATACAAAGCCCCAAATGGGTAAAATAATTTATAGGACTTAAAGATGGACCCACTCTGCTACAGGTCCCTTTTACTTTTGAAGATATGTTTTACATAAAATGCAAAGCATTCAGAGCAGTCAGACAGTCCTTGCAGTATGCAGGTTAGAGCAGCAAGGGGGAAAAAAGGTCAGAAAAAAAATCTGGTATTTGTAAAGTCATCTATACTTACTTAACCATTTGATTTAGAAAATAACTACTGCAAATTCAACACATACAGTCTTCATAACAGAAAAACATAAGAAAAACCCCAAATCTAAAATGTAAGGAGGGATCCTTGACTTGCAGACCAGGATGAACCATCTTGGCTGGGTTTTTTTCCCCTCTCTTTTCTGCTGCCCCTCTGAAAAACCCCTGTGTAAATCATGCATTGCAAGTCCCCCCTCCCTAACTGCAGGCTGTTTTCAGGAGATAGCAGTATTTGTAGCTGCCAGCCCAAAGGGGAAAAAACAATTTTAAAAGGCTACAGAGACACACAGGCTAGGCTGTTCCTGGATTTGATCAGCAATTGCCTCTCAGCAGTGACACAGAGCACTGTTTTCAGGCAAAACACGAATAAACATGTGCATAAACTTTTGACTCGGGGCAATGCCACACTAGTTCTGTGATCCATCAGATCTTATTAGATAAACATGATGAGATGTGGTTGGCTCTTGCCAGGAAGGCTTCTGAACAGGAACTTAAAAGCTGCAACGAGCTGGTGATTGAGTAGACGGCACTCTTTGCGCTGTGCATAACCCGTGTCCAGCAATGCAGCAGGGAGCGCTTGCTCTCAAGTTAGACAGATACAACTAAGCTGAGAAAGACTGGTCAGAAAACAAGGATTCTGCTTCAAAAAAATTTTTGAAGGGTTGGCATTTGGTTTCATTTTGTGCCTTTAAAGAATAAAATGGAGGAGAAAGAAGGAAATCTGTCAAATATTAGTTGAGGAATTCCTACCCAACTATAGTCCTCCACGAAGGGTCACTGGAGATTACTGCACTGACCTGCTCCACAGGATGGTCTCGCAAGTCAATTTAGGAGCCCATTCAGATTACCTGCTTGCAGGCATGTATTTGGGAACAGCTTTATGGTGCCCCATCTGACACTCCCTGAAGGAAAGCTCAAGTCCCCCACCATCTAGACAGCTAACCACTACTCCCTCATCTGTTTTGGGACATGGCTGGGCCAAGCACTCTGTGTAGCTTCAGCTATCCCATCCTTCTGATGACAGTGGGAGACACACACACGCACAAGAAAAAACTCAGTATTCTCCAGCGCAGGATCACCCCAGCACCCTTCAAACACAGGTGCTTCCATCTCCTGCCACGAGGACGCCTGGCATGCCTCAACAGCCCAATCGCTTGCTGAATTCAGGACAGCGAGGAGCTGGTGATGGTCCTGGGTGGGGAATGATCCCAGTGCTATTCTGTCAAATACAGTTTGGACCTTTTCTTTCCAGCTGTATGGATTGTTAACTCTGGTACCTGAGACAAAGTCCCGCTCATCTCACCTATTTCCTGGCGATATTGGTTGCACAGAATATGACACATTTTCTGTACCAAATCGTTGCGTGGTATCGCCATGCACTGCGAACCAGCTGCCCTTTTTCAGGCCGGAGACATCAGCTTGTCACGGTTTCCTTTGTCCTTAGTCCTACAAATGACTGCACCTGTAAAAATCCCCGATGAATTAATAATGCAAATGCAGGGCAACAGTGTGCCCATGGTCAACTTCAGGACCAAAGTCCTATCAGACTAACTACATAACAAAGAGTGCTGTACAGCGAATAGTGCTACGTGGTTGTCAAAAGGAGACATGAGTTTTTTTGTCAGTTCAGGTGTCTGTAATGTGCTGTACTGGCTTGTGCCAGTTTTATTTAAAGCCCCTAGAAGTATCGTGGTACATAAAAGGGGATTAAAAAAAAGGATTGCAGAACCTCAGCTGGATGTCATCCTTAATGTTACACAACTCCTTTCTCCTAAAAAACAAGGGTGGATTCATCAAGACCTAAGTCTCCTTGCTTGTACAAGTTAAAATCCTACTCTGCTCTCTCACTGATTGTCTTTTTAACCCTACACAGGCCCCAGGCAGAGAAAGAGGAGGACACCCAGACCTTCTAGAGGATCCTCACAGCGAAGCATATTCCACCAGCTCAGGCAGACATTCCTCACACCAGGTTAGCACTAGGGAGTCCCCCCTGCCCTTTCCTTCATGCCAGCCTCTCCAAAGGGAGTGGGAGGAAAGAGTTTCCAGTGAGAAATGAGAAACCGATGCCAAAGCGAAGGTGATGAAAGCACAAAGAGGGACCAATAGCTCTCTACAGAGGGATAACAGTACAGAGCCACAAAGTACAACCTTTGGTGTAACTGCAACTGAAATGGCCTTAGTGGAGCTCTGCCTAGGATAACTCCATGTCTTCATAAAACCAAGACAGTCTCACTTCTCCACGATTCCTCAGTAATTTGGAGGGCTGTCATCTGACAACTCTAAACCGTAGCCCTAACTTTTTCAGACATTGGGCTAAATCTGGGATTCTGTCAATAACCCCACACAATCTGGGTCAAAAGATGGCAACATCAGGGCTCTGAAGGATGCCACCATCCAACGAGGCCAATCTGAACCTCCCCAGCATTGTGGAAAGTGAGAGGTTCCCACTGGCTTTTGAATTAGTACTTTGTATGTGTTGCTTGGCAAAGCAAACTTCACCTGTGTTAACATTTTTTAGGACTCCTCCTATTTCCAAAACAGATGAGAATTTTTTTAAAACAAAAAGAAAATGGAAAAAAAACCCCACACCCCCCAAAAACCCACACAAATTATTTATAATTTGCCACTTGTCAGGCAGAAGCTTTAACAGGCTAGAAAAATTTTAATAAATGTATCGTGTAGTGTGGTTGATGTACCTACATGTCCAATTAGCACTGCAAACAAACACAAATATCTCATTACAATATGTAAATGTATATTACTTTGGTTTCCTACACTACCACTTCCAATATATTTCGGAAAGGCATTTTATTTTAGGAGACAACACTCCACCACACTCTCTTCTCTGTACAGACCTTTGTACGCTTGTGCTTCTTTGTTATTGACAAAGCTTCTGCTTTACATGGGATTTGTCATGGAATTTAAAATAAATATCTACAGAAATATTTTACTCAAGCAATCAATAGAAATCCTCATTGAACAGAAGAGGGGGATTTTTTGCAGTTTGTGTGCCTTTACTTGGACGCAGTACTGCTTGCATAGACTTTTAAATTACATTGCAGGGTTCTTCAGTCTAGTTATTGATTGATCTGAGATTTTTGGCAAGTCATTTCACCTCCGTGCAGTTCTGTCTCTTCCTACCTATCCGCTGTGTCTAATTAGCCTTTATAAACCCTTTGGGGCAGCGCCTGTTTCTCACTGCCAGCTTGTAGTACCTGTCTCCATGGGATCTGATTTCAGTTGTCTTGATACACTAATAATAACATTCATGTTTTAAGAGATTAATTTTTTAAATAATAAAAAAAGAAAAAACTAAGCAATTGCATTGGAAAAACACAGTGCCAGTTCTATTGGTAAACCATACATATTTACATAGGTCCTTTCTTTCTAAAAGCCTACACAGGCTTTAAATAACATTAAAAAAAAACATAAAAAGACAGCACACGTGATATATTTTATATATATATTTATATTTATATTTATATAAATATAAATATAAACACTATGATTGTGAAACTGCAATTTCCCAAGATTTTTTAAGAACAGCATCTCATAGCCTGGATCAGGAGACCAAAGATGCAAGGAAGTTTTATGCCATCCCAGCTTCCCTCCCCACACTGAAATTCGCTGGGATTAGTGAGGACACCAAGGGTAACTCCCTGTTGGGGGCGTCTGAATAAGCTCTTTTTGTAAAAGGATTTTTAGAATCTGGAAGATATTCAGATAGTTTAATAACAAGAGTAATATTAGTGTCTAGAGGGATACACGTGAAGACTTCTGTTTTCATGTCTCAGCTGCAAGTCTCTCTCAGCAGCACCCTCCTCACCAGCTAGCCAACAACGTGCAGACATGGAGGGAGGAATTCTGCAGCTCACTGCAACCAGTTCCTACAGCAACTGGTGAGAAACTTGCTTACTACTTACTAGAAATCTACTTAGTATCAACCTGGAAGAACACTATTGGATCCCAATTGGATCTGCTACATTTCCTAAGAAAAAGGGATACCGCTCTGTTCCCGTGCAGGAGGGGCTTTCTCAGGTATGCAAGAAACACCCCTTCAGTTTCTCCAGCTTTTACATTCAGAAACACTAATTCTGTTCCCCTTAAAACACACACACAGACATGAATTCCTATCAAGGCAAAGCAGCTGTTACACTTCTTCAAGCCAGATTAACTGTACACAAACCCTGACAATATTTCACACATATTTAAAGGAGACATTTTTAAATTTTATGGGTTCATCTGTTCTGAAGAGTATTTCAGTACACAAGTACCACAGGCATAACATAAAAATGCAACATAAATATGAATCCAGAAGACCTTTTAATTAATATTTTAATTACTGACTTTTAATTCAGAAAACCCAACATCCTGATTTGACTGCATTTTCCAACAAAACCTCCAGTGCTGTGATACATTCTTTTCCTGAAATATTTTATGCTATTTTCACTGGAAAATGACCAAATAGAGTGAGTGTTGAAAAAGCTTTTTTTATTGGCTTATCAGAAATTCCAGTAATTCTTCAAGAAGTTTACAGGGGAGAAATGTTCTTCCACAAGTAAATGGAACAGATAAAAAGAAAAACTAAATTGTTCAGAAAATTTATGGACTGTATACAGCATAGCTAAGGTTTCTGAACAGACTTCACTAGCAGTAGCTGTAAGGGAAAGACCATGAGACAACAGACCAGTGCTACCAAGAGTAGAAGCTCCACATCAGTCGTAACTGGGTATGTTCTCTTTAAATCCTATTGCTCGACTTTTATGCACTTTACAGCGTCTATCACCAAGACTGAAATACTGTGTCCCAATTTCAGCTGGGATAGAGTTAATTTTCTTCCTAGTAGCTGGCATAGTGCTGTGTTTTGGATTAAGGATGAAAATAATGTTGATAACACGCTGATGTTTTAGTTGTTGCTAGGTAGTGCTGACACTAGGCAAGGACTGTTCAGCTTCCCATGCTCTGCCAGGGGCACAAGGAGCTGGGAGGGGGCACAGCCAGGACAGCTGACCCCAACTGCCCCAAGGGCTATTCCATACCCTACGGCGTCAGGCTCAGTATAGAAACTGGGGGAGTTGGCCGGGGGGCAGCGATCGCTGCTCGGGGCCGGGCTGGGCATCGGTCCGCGGGTGGTGAGCGGTTGTATCACCTGGAATTTTTTTCCTCTCCCTGGGTTTTGTTTCTCTCTCTCTCTCATTGTTCTCTTTTTCATTGCAATTTTTAGTACTATTATTGTTATTATTATTATTTTCTCTTTCTCTGCTGTCCTATTAAACTGTCTATATCTCAAGCCACGGGTTTTAGGTTTTTTTCCCGGTTCTCTCCCCCCATCCCGCCGGGGCAGGGGGAGGGTGAGCGAGCAGCTGTGTGGTGCTTGGTTGTGAACAGGGGCTAAACCACAACATATTGTCAATTTGAGTTACAGATTCTATGATAAAATGATACAGACTATTTCAAATAACTATTACCAAGAAAGTCATTATGGCTAACACCAATTTTAATGTGAATCCTTACCTACATTACCACAGAAACTAGAGACTCCCAACTTGAAACTGTCATGCTAGTTGCATTGTAACAAAATGGCAGTTCCTCTCACCAAAAGGTTTCAGACTTTATGCATGAGACAACAGGCAGATCTAAGAAACCCACATGAAAAGAGAAAACAGAAATACCAGCAAAAATAATCACTATCAATATAATGAACAAGAATCACAGCACACCACCTAATATTGTCAAGTGCAGAGTAGGCATCTCGGCGGAACTCAGCTTCAAGGAGAGTTTTGCAAAGAATAGTGTAGTGGCTGTGCAAGAAATCTGGGGGGTAACTGCACTTTACCTAAGCAAAGCCCATGATAGTTGCAGTTGAAAAGGTGTTCGCCTCCTGCCCAATCTTCAACAAGAGTTGAGCAGCTGCCACCTTTCCATAAGGACTGCACTTCAATGATGGAAGCACCTAGGTGATCTATCAGCTTATTAAGTTTGCAACAGGACTCTGCAATACTTAGAAACATAAAATGTTATTCTTGTAAAAATGCAAGGACAGAGAAATAAAATATTATGGGATTAATCCTTGTTTATACTAACATAGCATTTTGGAAGTGTAAGAGAGGCTATATGACTTTTATTAATGCAGATTTAGCACACAGAAGGACTTAGTAGGGAAACAGCAGAAACTAACACAGCCATTTCATTTCATACTAGTTAAAGAACCAGCCATGTGAATTAACACGTTAGAAAGTGTCAAAGATCACTCATACGGGCTACAAAAAAGGACCTTTCCTCAGTTTTCAATCTGAGTTTAAAATGAAGCAAACAAAAAATGTGTCTGTTGTAAGAACCTGCATGTGAAACAGATGTCCTGGAATGAGACTGATGCCCTAATTTGTTCCCTTTCAGCTTCTGTAGTACAAGTTAGGTGTGGCTTTATAAAACGGATATATTTTATCAGAAATATGCAGATTAATTCGTGACTGCCATGAAAGAAACAAAGCTGGAAGAATTTTTTTTACTAAAAAAAACCCCAAACTCCATTTAATAAAAAATATTCTACATTTCATTTTGACAAACACAAGGAAGACGTGGGATACAAAGATATCAAGATTAAACAGGCAAGTAATAAAAGACAACTGGTACCTGTTTCCAGGAAGGATTTCCACTCTGGAACACTAATGTTACATTAACACAACTACACAATTTACTTGGTAGTATACAGCATAGAAAATTTTGCTCATTATATCCCTACTATTATTTTCCAGTTGTTCTGCTATTCATAGCAAATCTACATATAACTATAAAGTCTGCTCCTAGTTTTTGTTTTTTTTTTTTTCCTGCATACTGAGGACACAGTATTTTGTCTATTCTGAGTTTTTAGAAACAAACAAAGAAACTCGCTGTGACTCTGCACATAGTGAGTGATCCCAATTTTGTCCTCAGCGTCTGACCTAACAGACTTCCGAAGGAAAACCCTGGCCCCCCGTGTGATAATCTGGGAACTCTGTGAACAATTTAATAATTCTGGATAATTCAACGAAATGACTGCCATCACTGGCTATAGAGACTACCATTTGTTGTCAAGGCTGTGTCACGTATCTCCCAGACCAGGGACAATGGGAGATTGTTATACCAAGCTTGCTCCCATCAGAACAGGAATGATCTGGAATCATGGAATGCCAAAATTCTGGGTCAAATCAAGCTTCTGCATGCTTTCAGAAGTAAATTTGAGCATAGAGAGTAGAAATATCTTACTGGCAGAATAAACTAGTTGGTGCTAATGCCAGACCTGAAAGATGCAGTACTTGAAAGAGATAAGGTGAATTTCAGGGACATAGGAAGCCCTGAACAATGATGCTTCGGTAGCAGAAGAGCTGTGGGAGCAGGCAACAATGAAGGACATCAGTGGCAGGTAAGGCTCCATGGTTTGTAAGAAAGAACAGGTATATGGAGGGAGCTCCTTGAAGTACACTGATCTGAACCCAGGATGATTCAACAGAGTCAGAAAAATATGATATAGAAATGTAAGGAGGTATTATTTCACCTATGGATTTTTTCTGGCAGTGGACATAGCTGCTCTGTTTTGTCTGCAAACCACAAAACACACGCATGCTTGTTTTTTTCTTCCATTTTCACATGGTCTTGAGCACCTGAACTGTAACCCTTGCTTCCCAAGGTCTGAAAAGAAAGGCACAGAAGTTACTTAGCGTTTGTGGGCCAGCACTACTTCTGAAGGTCAATGACACGACAACCGTTTTGGTACCAGAGAGGGAGGATGCAGAAAGTAAGCCAGGGAGGTCAAGGTGCCACCTCAGCAGCAAGAGACCCAGCATGCAATTCTGGCATGATGGGAACTAGACACTGTCTGGTACATCTCCATTTTTGCAGGACTGTCACACACATACAAAAGTCATCCTATACAAACATGTGTCATCCAACACAAATATGTCTTTCTCCCCCATTTCTCACGGGTCACTGTTGTTTCACCCTACTTTGGTAAGAACTTGGGACAGAAACATAGAAGCCTTAAGAATAACTTGTGATGTCAGCTAAAGAAGAAGGAATACAATTTTTTCATTGGAATGAGTCAGTTATGGGTATTTTAGAAGGCCATCTTTAGCCCAGCATGAGATTTCAATGTATTTTGAGGAACTAAGGCAGACCTAGGAAATGCACGTTCCCTGTGCTGGAGAATCTCCTCAGGGCTGTACAGGCTTTCTTGAATATGACAGAACATGTGATTTCTAAAACCAGTAGTATTTTAGTTTAATCATCTCTGAATTGCTCTTCCTGGGACTTTCTCTCCCACGTTTTACTTCCTCCATTTTGTTCCTTGTCTTACTTTCCTTCGTCTTGAGTTCATGCATTGTGGAAATAATCAAAAACATCCAGGAGAAACGTCCGAAGCTGATAAGCAGAGTGAAACAGCGTTATTCATATATTACTAATCATAACCTATATATGAATGAGAAGACATCTGGAAGTGGTGTTGACAGCAACATACCTTTTGATTAAGCTGTCTGGATTCTAGCAATCTGCATGTGCTGACTGAGAGTTCAGAAATTATGCATTTGTGGTTCATTTACACACTGTAAAAAGAGTAAATATATGGCAGGTATAAACAAACAACAGCCTTCTGTCGACTAAACTTCTAGCGAAGAGTCCAAATTATGGCTAGGACATTTGAATAAATGATACTTTTTAGGCTAATGCTAAAAGAACATTCAAACCATACGTACTGGTTTAGAGATTATCAGTTACCAATGAGAATTTTTGTCCAGTTTAGGAACATTAGATAAAGTTCCTTTTTGTTAAAGCCCTTTGCTCTCTTCCTTTTCTCTGCTATTCCACTTTCCACTGTGGTAGCTTCAGCCTACAGTTAGAAAGCTATACAAATAGTCAGCCAGACTACTACACCTTCTTCCTGGGTACATTTCCATGAGGTTGAAAGAAAACTGATTTGTAATAAATTTGGTGTGCTGGAGAGATACTATTGCAATCACAGCCCCTGTGGTTTTAGAAAATTCAGTGAAGGCCAGCATTGCAATGACCAAACCAAAACCAGCAACAAAAACCAAAGATAGGCACTTTGCTACTGAAATTAATACCTTCAGACTCTGCACAATAGATTGCACCTGCTTGGGTAGGCATCTAGTCAATCTTATTCCAAAGTTTATGATGATTTTATTTCCTACTGCAGAACATTGTGACATACAGCACATTGCTTGGCCACCAGAGTGAATGGGTTCATTGTAACTATCATATATGTATGCATCAAAACTTGTAATAAAAATGTTCTAGATTAATGCTGTAGCCCATAAATATCATTATATATTATATTATTGTGTAGCAATACTACACAAACATTCTCAACCTACAGATAAATGTCCTACCCATAGCTTTCAAAAAAAATCTACAGATGTATATGTATACTCATATATTTATAAACACATATTATATGTATGGAAGAAAAAAATTACTTTCAGAATGTTAACAAAGTCAAGCAATAGCACTATGTTCTTTGACCCTTGCCCTGATGCTTTCCAGCAAAAAAAGTTTCCCTTTTTTTTTTAATTTGTTTATACCACTATGAGGAAGAGAAGAACAAGAAACATCTGCTTCTACAACTACTGCAGCACTTCCCTCTCCATCACCCTTTCTAAATCACAGTTATGACCACCTCCTCACATAAATCCCTTCTGAAGGAGCACTTTTTTCCACGTATACACCACTTCTTGTATACAAAAAATGTAGATGAATAATTTATCAACTCTTTCATGTCATGAAAAGAGCTCCTCAGCTATAAGGAACAAGGAGAAGACCACGAACACTGAAAGCAAAAGCTCAAAATCCGTATCTTTCATGAAATGCTGAATTAATGTAGGTGAGGCTATAGGATGTATAAAATAAGTCAGATGCAATTTTACCCCTTCATACCAGTACTATCCTTTGATGTCCACAGTATCAACAGATGGACAAGTGTTAGTGTGAGATTAACTTTACCATATGTGACTCAACAGAACTAAGCAGAGCACTCTCAATTATTTCATTTCTTCAAGGAAATGATGCACTAACAAAGTCATGGCCCTGTCCTTTAATGACACATTTGTAATTCTCAGAGAAGGAAAAAGACTGATGAATATAATTCTACTGCCAGTGAATACAGAGAGTTCCTGACATGAAACATCACAATCTCTCTGGAGGAGCTGAAGAATAGATCACCAGCTACATGAGTCAGAAGTCAGCTTCAATGGTCTTTAAATTAAGATGGACAAGTGTAAGAATGACCTAAAGTAATGGTAAAAGGAGAACTCTTACATTCTAAAGTTAGTAAAATCCTAAGGAGCACAAGTTAGTAAAAAGGAGTAGGTCTGAAGTACAGTTTATTTTCAAAGAATATCTTTGCATGATATACCAGAAGTGCAACCATGTAGGTTTTCATAGTTCTTTGGGTTTATTTTTTGCAAGACACCTGTGGGGTTTTTTTTTTTAATTATTATTTGGGAAAATCATGCAGCTTTCTATTGTAAAATATTGCTCTTTCTATTAGTGAAGAAAGTTTTATCAAATGTTCACATCTTGGAAGATTGTATATATCGATACCAGGAAGAAAAAACACAAAAAGACAATCTGTATGCACAGAGTATTTTAATGAATGTAGAAGAGAATTATTGATGAATTTAAATAACCAAAGAAATTTCTTAAAAATGTAACTATACATAGGAAAATGTGAATGAAAAAGTCCATAGAAAAACAGTAACACTTAACCAGCTGACATGGTATTTACACGTGCAGGGCAAAACTTTGGAAAACCAAAAACATTCCAGTACTTCTCTGTTGAAAGGCTTATCACAGACTTTTAAAG
>VZTL01062367.1:0-10661 GCA_013400535.1 Scopus umbretta | reverse complement strand
GCGCTGGCCTCGGCGGGGCGAGGCTGCCCCCCAGCGGCGCGCCCTCCCCCTGCTGGGCCGGGCTGCCCGCGGACACGGCCGGGGGGCTGCGGGCAGACACGTCCCTGCCAACGCCAGGCTCCCTGTGGGGCAGCTTCGCTGGTGGTTACTTGACACTTTTCCCCTAAAAAACCAACACAAGAGGAGGAGGGTTTGGCAGCACAGCTCAGAAGCCTCCGCAGAACACCCCTTTCCTGTGTATCTGTTCATTTAGACGCTGACTCTCGGAATGATACGGGGAAGCAAACTTCCGAGAACTTTACCTCCCCACCATGCGGCAATTCCAAATATTGCAAACCACAGCCAGAAAGCAACCTTCCTGCTGTGCACCCTGCTGCGCCAAAAACATCCCAAAAATCTACTTTAAAGAGCCTCTTCTCCCATTTCCCCATTAATAATTTCTAATCTCTCTAAAGATCTGATTAGCATATATTGAATTTTTTAGTGCTTTGATTAAGATGGATTTTTTATTATATTTTTTAGACTGAGAAAATTAGCAGTCAGAATATTGACTACAGCGCGAGTCAGCCTTACAGGAATGACACCGTATGCAGCGGGTAGGGTAAACAGCCCTTCAGGACTCTTACCCATGCGTCCTGCAGAGCAGCCCCCCTGCAGTCCTATCACAATAGGGTGCACACGCTGCTCTCCTCATCTGCTGCACTCCCTGAGTATACAGTTCATGAAATCTAGTTCTAATCACCACCTCATACACTTGCACAGAATAAAACTCTGAGTAAACGATTGCACAAATCGCTGATTTACTTCTACACCACGCACGTACAACTCCTGATCTTGATAAAGTTTGCTAAACCCACCTTTTGAGGGCTGCTAATCAATCTGTCCCTTCCATTCACAGGCTGCAATTAATTTGCTGCAACAGGCAGCTGACATGCAGATTGATTTACTCATGGCACTTCATTTCCCTCCCTGCCATCGGATGCACCCCAGGACTCAGCCTCCTGTGCTGCCTGTGGGTCACTTTGGTGGCAGGCTTGACCGCCCAAGCCAGGCGGAGGGCAAGCACCTAGGGCACCGACATTAGCCCAAGCGAGAGGAGGAGATAACTGCAAGTTAAGCAGGACTATCCCTGTGCTCCTGGCATCCAAAAGGGACAAACCAAACCCTCACTAATATTCTACAAGGAATTTCTCCTCCACTAGAAAGAACATTTCAGGGAGATTGACCACATTTGTGATTTTCTTCCCCAGTATCTACTGAACTCCACTCTTGCCCTCATTTTTGGAAGGCTGTAAGTTATTTACAATGGCATCTAGTAGAAGGCACACCTTGATCTCAGCAACAACAGGATGTCTCCGTTCATATTCAGTGTTGGAACTGGGCATTTTCCCCTTTTCAAAGGATCAACAAAGTTGCCAAGAAGGAAACCTCAAATTACATTTGGGATATGTTTTATTATTCCAGGGGACATTTTTCGGTCACAAAACACTACAGGTTACTCAGGTTTGATGTGCTGAGGTGAGACGAAGAGCAACTATAGAGATAAAGAGATGTTTGCTCTGAAACAGCAGTGATCCAGGTTTCCAGAGCAGTCTCATTATTAGCACAAGGAACAAAGAGGATTTATTTTAAATTACCTGACAATTTGTTCTGAGGTTTGATCTTTTGTACTTCAGTTAAATCCTACTTATTTTAGGCCCATTTTAAGCTGATTCCACACAGACTAAGAAGAGACTTTCATTCCCTTCGTTTTACACATTTCTGGATTACACTGTTCTTTTGTTTCTGTGTCTGGTGAACTGGGTCTCATCTGAATAGCTTAAAGAAACCTGACAATAAGGGAAAATCTTCCCTTAAATCACTCTAAATACACTTTTTAAAGAGTTGGTCCCCATAGCAGAAATTCCTTTTACAAAGGATACTAGGAGACACCGATGTCTCCAGATGCAATAGGTGTATAAATGTTTTCACTCTGCAGCATAAAAAGGCAATAGACCCTGTAGGCAAAATAGCTAAACTCTTTCAAAATTCTTCCTTTGAGCTCACAACTGCCTTTGAGCAAACCCACAGCACTTGAGCACTCAAGGAACCTTCTTGCTTTTTTGCCATTCCTACTACCAAAGCAAAGTGTCTCCTGTCAAGGGAGGACACAACTCTTGTAACCCAGGAGTGAGTCTCTGTCCTGGGCCAATCTGTGGTGGAGCACAGTCCCTTCTGGGCAGCAGAGCACGGCGGTCCTGCAGAGCGGCAGCACAGCCATCCCTCTGCCTCACACCAGCAGGGCTGGTGCAGAGGCACGTCACTCTCATGCCCTTTGCACGGGCACCCGCTCTTGCCAGGAGCATGACAGCCCAGTGAGGTGCTGGCAAAGGGGAACTTCATCACACCAATCCCTTCCTAGTGCAGAATTTGCCAAGGAAACCAGGTTAAACCAAGTTAGAGGGGCCTACTCTGAGACTCCGATGTAGATCTGACACTGGCTTCCCTTATACACGTTCCCTCCTCTACTGTGCGTTCAAATATGGGAGAGCACTCCAGTCCTCCTTGCCTTGTGCAGAAGTGGAAGGTCAACCTTCAACTTCAGTCTAGCTCGTTTAGGACTCTGTCCCTTTGGCCCTCATCCCCCCTTTCCTTGTATTTAAAACAAGGACAGCAATGCTCCCTTTGAGGAGGGCCTAAAGTTTGCTAAAGTGCATCAGGACGCTCAGACAGCAATGGTTACAAAGGACAAAATTCCATTTTCTTATCCTTGCATTCATTTGATATATGTGTACATTTGTTAGGCTTGAAGGGACAGAATACCTCCCATGCAAAAAGTTATTTGAGGAGGCCAGGATGGTGTATGATTTTAAGCAAAACATCTGCGAAAAGGTTCTACTCCAAGAAAACCTTTGGTATATCAGCAACAGCAGAAGGAATGAACAGCTGGGTAAAGAGCAGTGCTGTTAGAGGACATCTAATTAAAAATAAGAATCTTGGAAAACAGACTCTTATTACTGGTCTTCTTACCACAGGAGATGGATCTTTCCAGCAGGATTGCCTAAGCAGATGAGGTTCTATTTGTTTCTCATACAAAAGACATTCAGCACAAGATAGTACTATGAAAAGAGCCTTAGAGACTTTTGCTTGAGTATTTGTATGCTATTCATTGAGTATTTTACCACTGTTGCCATCTGTGCCAGCCTTCTAAAGCCATTACCAGGTCACAAATTCAATCCTGCAAAAGACCAGCTCAGCCTTCATCATAAAACATTGTGCAGGTGAATATTTCAAGGTTTCATTACCATTATAAAGAAGCATTAATGGTGATAAAATAAGCAGTCAGCAAAAGTCCTATTACTTCTCCCTTAGAAAATGTGATCGTTACATCCTCACTCAAAAGTTTCTCATTTCCTGAGGGATCAGAACAACTATTAGCTAAAAAGCACAGAGAAGGTACAACTGACACCCATTAAATGCATAATCCCATTGCCATAGAGAAACCCCACTGAAATTGCACCCTGAATATCTGTTTCAGCTAGGTGGTTCAAAGTGTTCTTGCTTTTATTCAGATTAAGAACAAAAAATGTAGCAGAGAAAGATGTAGCCGTACAACACAACCCTTCTCCTCTGCTTTCTCTTGTATTTTGTCTTTCTGTGCATTGAAAATGTATTCTTTTAACTGGATTAGTTAGTTAAAATGCACAGTATTCTTTTAAAAAAGGCTCTCCATATTTCTCTCTATGGATTACTTTGAAGCACAACATGTCTATTCTTTTAAACAGGTTCACTCTCTTCACAGGTGTTCATTAAAGTGTGCTCAACTCTAATCCCCTTAGCACTGAAGTACGCAGCTTTTAAAAAGGAACTGTGCTAAACCAGCATTGCTGAACTCTTCAATGCTGTAAAATGCAGACTATCAAAAAGAAGAATTTCTTCAGCTGTCTTAAAGACCACACGTGCTCATCCTGGAACAAGTACTGACCTGTTAACTTAACCTGTTTTTAAAAGGCATTTTATCTTTGAAGTTCACAGAGGCAAAACAGCCACACCAGAATACAGTCAATTTGCATATCTGTAGTTGTTGGTGAAAGCACAGGTTGGAAAATCCACCACCCTATAAATAATAGAGGTGATTCTCTCAGCCACTTGTTTACTGAAAATCTGACTTCATGGAAGAGAAAGGTTGAAAAAACAACCAGCTTTTTAGATGCTTTCCACACTACCCTTTGCAAAACATTCATGCAGCACTTACAAGAACATAGTTTCTCACCCACCGCCCTTCCCAAACTGTCCTAGATTTGGTCAAAATTAAGTGGCATTAGGCTAGGTCCACATCAGCAGGTACTTTGGCACAACAGTAATGGATCAGTAGGTGAAAGTAGCTGGTGCTCAGCCTCCTGACCTCTCCGCTATACTTATTTCAGATTTACTTCCCATTAGATTTCATCTGGCCCCTGAACTAAATGCCCGTGGTGCATATGTGGTTTGATGCTTTCACCTCTTCAGTCTCCCTCTCCCGAGGAGCAACACACAAATTACATTCTGGCAGTTTTCCTCATGCTTGTGCTGCCAACAGTTAGATGGATATTTTAGGCTCAAGAGATGAGCTCAAACTGATGGGATTGCATTGCCCTTCAGATGCAGCATTACCAATACAGGCTTAAAAACTTTCCAGTGGGGGGGAAACACAGAGGCCTCTGCTGTGGGCTCAGCCAGTGAATGTACCTTCCTAAGTGTATTGGGTCTGGCTGAGATGGAGTTAATTTTCCCCATAGCAGCCCTCATAGTGCTGTGCTTTGTATTGGTAGCTAGAAAGGTGTCGATAACACATCAGTGCTTAGGCTACTGCTGAGCAGTGCTCACACAGCATCAAGGCTTCTCTCCAACATTCCTCCCACTCTCCAGTAGGCTAGGAGTGGGCAAGATCTTGGGAGGGGGCACAGCCAGAACAGCTGACCCAAACTGACCAAAGGGCTATTCCATACCATATGGTGTCTGCTCAATGATAAATGCTAAGAGAAAGGAGGAGAAAGGGGGGGCATGCATTATTTATGTTTGTCTTCCAGAGCAACCACTACAGATACTTAAGCCCTGCTTCCCAGGAAGTGGATGGACATCACCTGCTGATGGGAAGTAGAGAATAAAATATTTGCTTTCCTTTTGCTTCCATGGACAGTCTTTGCTTTTATTAAACTGCCTTCATCCTGACCCATGAGGGGTTTTTCCATGTCATTTTCTCCCCCGCACACCATCCTGCTGAAGAGGAGAGCAGTAGAGCAGCTTGGTGGCACCTGACATCCAGCCACCACACTAAGACAACTATTATCAAAGGCTCTCAAAGCTAGAAAGCAAGAATCACCTCTTCCCCAGTTTTGTTCACATATTACAAGCTTTTTGCAATATAGGCTTCTTTATTGACAGAAATTGGGGAAAAGTCAGACAACTCTTTTGAGAGTTTCCCTTCTTTCATGACTGTTCAAACATCTCCTGCATGTGCCAGTTTGCTCAGCCTGGCAGTCTGAAACACAGCAGGAGGCACCTGCTATATGTGCCAGTGCAGTTTTGCACTGCAAAGTCATTTTATAATTCAATAAACATTCATAGATCTTAGTGAGTGCATTCCCTATAGGCAGCAGCAGGAGTCATCCACCATCAGCTTTCAAAATAACCCTTTGTAGTGCACAGGCAATGTTGGATCCCCTTGAAAACTGAATTTGTCTCATTTCAAGTTCTTCTTGCACCCTTCTTTGAAGATTTCAAAGCACTTAGCAAATAATAAATAAATTTCTCTTTTTGGGGGGGAAGTATTAAAATCCACTTTACCAATAAAGAAATGAAGGCAGAGAGGCTGCTAAATGCAGCAAGTTGTTGATAGCGGGGGAAAAAAGAAAGGAAAAAAAAAAAAAAAAGAGTTAAAATCTCCATTCATGTACCCTAACTTTGTTAGGCAATGCTATCCTAACACACCAGATTCAGGCATCTTAAAAATAGTAATAACCCCAAAAAAAAAAAAAAAAAAAACCCAAGCGTCCCCAACTATCTCCTAGCATTCTACACTGGAATGGGGAATAGGAACAGAACTGTCTGCTCAAAGGATGTTTATGTATTTTACATGAAACCACACTTAACTAATGTGATTGGACATTCCTTGGACCACAGTTCTCACCTGCCCTGCCTAAGCTGGAACCTGCTCTAACCCTACGCTAAAAGCATCATACTTTTGACTTGCTCTTTCTGGCCCAGTGATGACTGTGAAGAAAAGGACTCAAAAGAACAATGTCAGTACTGGGATTAGTGTTGCTGCAACCCCCTAGGCTACCTGGTAGTAGAGATACTAAGGGCTTGATCCTTCAAACATGATTTTTACCTGCTATGGTCACTGGTACAAGTAAGATAAAATCATGAAAGTGACACTGATGCAAATATACTTTGAACAACATTAAGGAAATTCAGACACATGAACGATTCCTGTTGGAATAACTCCACTGATGACACCTGTATATTCTGTACTGCAGGCTTTTACATATATGTAAATATACATATATGGACAATTGTATAATGCTACAAAATTCACATGTTAATTGGAATTCACAGTTCTATGAAAATGCTAAAGATTTTGCTATCTTGTTGCATTCCCAGAATTGGAGACCAAAATGTCAATTTTCCTCTAAGTATTGCATAATACTGTGGGCCAAGAAAAGGTGAATATCTTGTTTTTGAAGCAGTGTTGTGCTCTGATATTTCCTATGAAAAAACAAGCAATTGACATTTCTTAAATCCATGTATTTCATTGACATTTTGATGAACTGACCTAACCTTATACTGAGCCAAGACTCCTGAACTTTAAGTCCCATAAAGCAACAGACCATTTTCTTCCCAACCCTTTAGCTTCCCAAAGCAAACTTTCTCTTTCTCAGTGCACCCTGACATACTTCTCTCAATAAACTCAGAAAATCAGTGCATTTCTTGCCATCAACTTCCATTTTCTTTCGCACTCTGAAAAACTACAATTTCCATAAGACAATGTCTACAGGGTCAAAACATAATTGTGGATACAGTCAACAAAATCTTTTGAATTAGACCAGATGAACTTAAAAGAACTAACAAACTACCACAACCTATATGAAAACAACTTAAGGCACATACTTCTTTTTACTCCTTACAGAAATGTCTCCAAATTACATATGGAGAAAATACTGATCTTGGCAAAGACAGCTTTCCAGAGCAAAGTGCACAACTGTACCTGCTAGACAATAGCTTACATAATATGAATGCAGCAGGGGCTTTTGTTGTATTAAGAACTGTCCTAAACAAGGTCATGCTTTTGTACTGTACCCCTCGGTAGTGTTTCTGCTTTGGTCTGTTTAATCTGATTACTGAAATAAAAGTGTGAAACCATCATTCCAAACAGGAAAGAAGCATAAAATTGCCTGTTCCACAACACTGCTAGTTCACAGAGTTCACTCATATGAATTTCTTCCCAATTTTGCAGGCTGTAGAAGTGCAGAAACATATTAGGATTCTTGATGTTAAGCCAAAATCCCTGATCCAGCAAAAAAAAATTTGACCAGCTCTTCACTGCATCAAGGCTCACATCTTTACTAACTTAAAAATGTGTATGTTGGTTTCATTTCTCAAAAAAAATACTAGTTCTAATTCTACGTAAGTGATCCAGATTTTAATTGGGAGGAAGATCTCTCCATAATGATACAGGTTAAAAAAAAAAACCACCAGTATAGAAGAAAAATACCCAAAATCATAGACATTGAGTCGCCTTTAATTTCTGATAAACTTTGAGTCAAAAACTTGCCTGTCTAAAATAAGCATGGAGCTATTATAAATGCGCCAATAACGCATTCTCCAGATAAATGCGTTTCAAATTACAAGAAGCATTCAAGTCACTGGAGGATTTGTTTATTTTTTGCACCAATTACTCCCAAAACCAAAATGCATCTACATTTTGTTTCTCACTCATTAACACAGGGTTATTAATCGTTGCAACGTGTGCTGGTATTTAACATATATAAGATGATTGAAATGCACAAGCTTAAGCAAGATGAAATACCAAGACTATGTCCTTTCACCTGAGTTTTGTTGCTGCAGGTACTCCTTGAAGTTATATCCCTTTTTAGTATCTTACTGAACAGCAAATTAAACCATATCTCCACTGTCAACATAAATTAGATCAATTGAACTTTATACTCTATTAAAACAGAAAATATTGTCTTGAAAATATCTAAGAAAGCAAAAGCTGTGAATTCTGATGGCCTGTGTAATCACAAATGTTATTTTTAGAACCCCAGACAACAGAAAGAAAAGTGACTTTATACATATTCATTCAGTAGTTAAACACTAAATCTAATTTTTGACCGATTATTTCCTGTTCAGCAATGGAGGTAGAAAAAGTAGTCTTTAGCAGGACCAGACAAAAATATTATATATGCTTTAATCACACAGTGAATGCAAGTCTCATACAGTGCTCAGATTCTGTATGCACCTTCAAATTAAGAGCTAGATCAGACTTCGATGGGGTTTTGACTCTGTAAGGTCCTTCCATCAGAACGTGAATTTTACTGATGATACTAAGGTATGGTCTGAGGTCCATTCAAAGACAACGTCTGCAGATGGTTTCAATTAGATTTTAGCATAAACCAAGATTTTACCCTATGGGTTAACTTAGGAACACATTTTGCTTAAATGTAGGGAAAACTGGTGGGTTTGTGTTTAGATAATACAGTCCACTGGAAGTGGTCCCCTCCCCAAATCTGTATATATTGTGTAAAACAAGGGTAACACGCACATCACCATCGTGACTATTGATTAGTTAGGTGAAATATCCCCTTTCTAAGTAATTTTTAGGTTCCTTTTACAGTTCCCACAGTCAGGTGTGTCACCAGAGTCTGCAGTTCATAAGAAGTATGTACACTGTACACTGTAGAGAGCAAAATCAAGAGAAAGCATCCTTCACAAAGCAGCACCTTCATTCCACACAGGCATGATGCTGCACATTAATCTGTGCTCCCCAGCAAAGAGCCACATCCTGACATCTGACTAATTTTGCCTAGGACACCCTTCCAAAAGATGTTTCATAAATTCTTATGGAGGAATTTTACCTTTTCACACTAATGTAACAAAATCAGACCAGTCAACATTTGGCAGATGTGGTTATTGTTTTCCTAAGGAAACAGAATTCCCTGTAGTCCATATTCACTCTGTGGTATGCCTTTATCCTCCCCTTTTGCCCATACTTTTCCCCATAGGCTGCAGAAGGCTACTAGGTTACACTGACTCTAAGCCAAGATATTCCTGATACACACCTTCCATGGTTTCTGCATTGGTTTTGCTTCTCCACACTTCTGACACCTGGCGAATCAAGTGGGGTCCTGGGACTCTATTCCATGGACAGATAATGGTTTCAAGAGGCAGCAAAAGAGCCTGGAACTAATCCGAAGCCAGATACTTTCAGATTTTCTACGGATTGCTTTTCTAATTACAGCAGAAGTAAACATTTTCCTCCTGGCACTTTCCCACCAAACACTCACTGAGACATAGAACTGCTAATTCTAATGTCAGCATCCACTAATTCCATATACTCTCTCATCCTTGAAATGAGAAAAAAAAATTATCACATATCCTACTTAGGATAAGCCAGGGCTTTACTTTTTCTGGTATGGCAAAGAGCTTTGCTCATAAGCTTTCCTGATTCTAAAGAATTATTGACATTTTTTACGAAAAAACATTTGCTCCCCACACTACCTCTGAAGCCAGCAATGACAGTAGCTTTGCCACCTACTACATGCAGTACCAGTAGGGCCAGAGGGTCCTCCATTTTCTCCGTCTGTACTGCTTGAAGATAACCAGATTCACCCTCCACCTCCTGAAGGCAAGCAAGTGGGAAGCTAATTTTCTACGAGAGAAGAAAGAATAAGTCAGCCTTGCTGATGAGTGGTGCCAACTTCAACCAGGCCATGCAAACTCAGATAAAACGCTGACTCTGTGTGGGAAACCAGGACAGAGGGAAACTATTAGTCAACTCATTTCAGCAGAACATTTGTGCTGTTTTGGTAAAGATACTCTATACTCCCTGCAGCTGCTCAGATGTGCTCTCCCAGAGCTCTGGTTCTGCATGTTACGTACCCGACAAGTCCAAACTCCTCAGGCTCCCTCCAGAAAGAGAGCCAGCCTTAGCAACCTCTTCTGCCTTCTGCTTTTCCAGCTGTCAGTCAGCAGCAGGGATTCCCTCCCTACATAGTTCTGCAGACTGAGATTTTGCACCTGGCTGACTCCCTGGAGCACCCATCTCTGCTCTAAGCAGGGAGGAAAGCAGCAGGAAGCAGGTTTTCCTTGTGGATTCTTCTCTCCAAGATACACACATTTTTGAATTACATATATCTATATGCCATCAGAGCCTGTGGGGCAAAAACTGAAATGATCAGAAAGTGAGTCCTCCATTCTCTGCGAGGCCAGGAGCCAGGAATACACCAGCTCCATGCCAATCTTTTGCTTCACTTGAACCAAGCTGCAGTTTGACACGCTCTATTCTTTTAAAAGGAGAGATTTGCTTGTTTTAATCTGTTCTAGCCAACAAATGAACTGAAAGCAAACATATCCATTTCTAGATCAATCTGCAGGTTTCCTTGATCAGTCCTAAAAATTAACCTCCTCTCTTTCCCCAACCC
>VZTL01062362.1:0-14206 GCA_013400535.1 Scopus umbretta | reverse complement strand
AGGGGGGGGGGGGGTGTTCAGACAAATACTGTGTGAATAGCTATGGAAACAAATTCACGTTTGGAAGTGAAGTGCAGCTAAGGGTAAAAACAAGTAAGTTTTAAACTATTTTCTACTCAATATTGTATAAAAAAAGATACAAAAAAAATCATACTAGTGATACACTGTATGAGTTGAAGAAAGGTCTATTAAGGTATGCCCTCTATTATTCAACCTATCAATAATCTACTTCCTTTCTTTCAGATAAGTTGTGTGGGGTCCTGAAACAATGTGCTCAGGGACAGACATTTTGTGCCACAACCATGTAAACACAGGTTGTCTTTCTCTCTAAGGATTTGGATGAGCTTGTGTTCTTGTTGAGGTGAAAAACCACTGTGTGAACTATGGCAAGCTCATGCTTGGCAAACGGATACAACTTCAGGCTTTGCCTAGTAAGTGCCACCACTTTCCTGTAGTCTCCTTCCATGCGTGGCAAAGCTACCCACTGCCCAGTGGGCAGTGGGATTTCCAGCATCTCAGTTTCTGGGTTTGTGGCTTTTCAGCTGTGGGGTTACATGCCACCTGCTTTCCTCCAGGACAGGCTTTGGGTCAGGGCAGAAGCAATATTGCTCCCACACAGGATTTGATAGGTCCAACGGTGCCCTTGATCCCACAAACAGATGAGGGGGAACTTCACTTCACTTCAAGCTATAGCTGACTACAAGTGACATTCGGCACTGCCTAGATGGGATGTGGATGCCCAGCTTTGCCAAGTGTTTGGGAAGGTACTTGCTGAGAAAGGAAATGCTGTGTGACCATGGGAGCTGGTGCGTATAAACCTGTCTTAGGCTCTGGAACGAGATTCACTCTTAGGCCACGTAAGTCCAACACTGCTCCTATGCTTTCTGTTTTCTGCATGGCCTTTCCTGGGGTGGTTGAGAGCAGCAGGGTGGCTGGCTGTTCGGTTATTTACATGTGACCATGTCTGGTGATGGACTTTGCTTTAAGGGAATGTGCCACTTTGGTCCAAAATGACCCTTCTTGCTCTCAGTTGGGCTAGGATGGACAAAGTGGCCACACGCCTGCACTCAAATGTCCCAGCTGCCCCATGACAAGGCTGTCCTACGCCACTACCTCCCAGTGGCATCCGAGTTGCCGCGGGAAGCACTGCCACCCTTCTGCTGCCCCCGCTAGCCTAGGCATGGCTGCACACAGGCTTGGGGAGAGGTGCTGCTTCTGAAAGGGCTTGCAGAGCTTTTTGTTATGGAAGGAAATGCTGTGTGATTATGGCTCAGGCTACAGCAAGCTGACCTTTGGCTCAGGCACCAGGCTGTCCGTCCAACCCAGTGAGTGTGCAGCTTTCTTGTGTGTCCTTTGTCCAAAGTCCTTGAGGGTCCACCGTAGTGCCTTGTAGACATACATGTTGTATCTGGGTCACGTTACAGGTGGCAAGGAGAACATAGGCGCTCTTTCATTCAATGCAGACAATGTCAGATGTCTGAGGACTCTCTGAAACAGAGAGCTGACATGAAATTCCCACTAATGTGAGTGATCACAGCTGGAAAATGCTCTCATGCTTAGAAGCAGCTTCCAGGTGGAGGGCTTCTGCTATTTAGAGAAATGTGCTATGGGCATGGTGGTCCAGGATGCTGATAGTCTGGCAGCCAGCAGGAGTAGAGGTGTGATTTAGGACAGACAGACAGATCGACCGCCTTGTGCTCAGTACCGGTGTATGGTTGTGGAGGGATACGTAAAGGAGGTTCAGTTCCGTTTTTTACCTGAGGACTTTCAGGTAACTTGGGCAAGGCTCACACTGTGCTCGGTGGGAATGCTCTGCTGTGCTGACAACAGCCTTAAATTCACCTTTGGCTCAGGGACTAAAGTCACCATCTGGCCAAGTAAGTGGGTTAATGCCTGCATGTTGCAATGTCAGCCGACAATTTTGTCCTAAGGCTGTGCTCCAGCAACCGCACAGAACAAGCACACAGGAGAGGAAAATTAAACAGCTCTCGGGGAAAGCTTATGTTGTTGCTAAACTAGAATACCGATGGCAAGAGTGTGCTTTTTCTCTTTTGCACAACAACAGAAGACTGTGCCATTTTGGAACTCTGTCCTGAAAAGGGTAGGAGAGCAGACGGAGCCTTGCATTCTTGTTAGGGTGTGTAGCACTGTGTGACCAACAACATAGGAAAACTCCAGTTTGGTCCAGGGACGAAGCTACGTGTTCTGCCAAGTATGTTTTCTCCTCCTGCTTCTCTACTTTATGTTGCCTCCTCTTGCTGCATTCCCACTTTTAGCCAGCTTAAGACCAAAAAGAGAAGTCAGACATACAGATGAAAGACAAGGAGGATTTGTTTTCTCCTAGCCTTGACATGGCTTTGCCTTTGGGAAGGGGAGTAAACTCTTTACAAAGGCATGTAAGTGCAGTGAGATTGAGAGAAATGCACGTGTCTCATCAGATGTGTCCTGAGCAGCACCGGCTGTTCCTGAAGGGTCTCAAAGGCAGCGCTGCAACCCTTGTGGGCAAGGGCACTGTCGGAGGAAGAGCAGCTATGTGTTAGCCTGGTGTGTGTGGAAGGATGCTGTTATAGCTCAGGAATTAATGATTTCCCTTGTTTTTCACCATTTTTTCCATGCTCTGCTGGGAATCAGGTGATAGTGTTTTCTTTCTGCTAGCTGGCTGTGGGGTTGTTGTAAAGCTGGTCATGGCTGTGGCAGTTTGCAGGGGCAGGTCTTGGCAAGCTCACCTTTGGGCATGGAAGCAGACTTTCTGTGAAGCCCGGTAAGTAGCTCTGTGTTAGTAGGCTCATTGTCTGAACACCTGGGGAGGAAGAAAGACCTGGTGGCAGCCCGATGTGGGAAGAGAGAATGGGCAGCGCATGGGGCCAGGGCTCCTTAACTCTCTCTGCTGAGAGGTCATTGCCTCCTCATATGAAGGTTTCCAGGCAGCTGGGTCTTCACGGTCACTCGGAGTTTCCTGACAGGGAGAATCAAGCTGCAAGAGGAGCATCCGTTAATCTTCAGTGCTCAGACGGGCCTGGTGGGTGTTGAGGAAAGGCAAGTGAATTTCAGTGTGCTCCAAAGGAGCGCTTTGTGTCTTCCCAGGCAATCACTGGGAAGCCACCAGTGCCACCATTCCTGAGGTCATGCTGCCTCTTCACAGCTCCCCTCACTGTTTGTGGCTCTGTAAAACCCTCAATCTGTAGGCTGCTGGGTGAACTACGGGCAGAGTAACACAAACCTCACCTTTGGGAAAGGCACATGACGCTATCAAAATCGCCATCAGTGGGGGTGACTGTTTTCTCATCTGTCCACCTGAGCACGTGGTTGGACTTCCCACTTCATGCATTTCACGATTGTTTCTATCTGGAGAGGTCAGAGGAATGTGACTACAAAGAAATCCCTGTTTGGGGTCAGAGGCTTGTGACCAGGGTGACATCTGTTTTCGCCCTTAATCTCTATGGGAAATCTTGTACTGTCTTCTGCAGTAAAAGCTGTGTGCAGTTTTTGTTAGTGGATATGTCACCGTGTGACTTCAGCATCCGCCTGGGAAGTTGCCTTTGGGAGTGGAAGACAACTGATGGTGAAACCTGGCAGGTAGAAACCCAGCCTGAAGGAGTAAGGGTAGGAAAGTCGCATCCCTTACTTGGAAAAAGACCCAGCTGAGCTGTGTTAGAAACTGGTCTGCCCAGGGATGATGTTTCTCTCTGTGTTTGTGTGTGCACGTGCAGGCGCGCGCGTGTGTGTGAGATACAGCAGCCAGAACCAAGAAAGACTTTTTGAAGGTGTGTAGTGTGTGCAGGAGGGTCCAGGGGAAGATCTCTGCTTTTAGGGCCTGCTTTTTAGTGCTGAGTGAGGAGCTGTGATCATAATCCCGCACCGTTCTCTTATGTTGGACAAGGATGCACTTAGGGGTCATCTCTGTCAGAGCTGAAAGGGATGACCAGCTGTGACTCTTTGTAAAAGAAAAGCCCAGCCAGCAATGCACAGCTTTGGAAGGATTAACCTAGTGCAGGGGGAACGTGACTTACAGGGTTTTTGTTGTGAAGGCAAACACTGTGTGACTAATTATGCCAACCAAGTCATCTTTGGAGGTGGAACTCAGCTAAGGATAAACCCCAGTAAGTTTTAAAGCCTTTTCCTGCTCCACTTGGTAGAACAGTGTTTGTGGTCATGAGCTAGTGTAACTGAAGTGAGGGGAGGCTGGTTCAATCTGTGAGGCTTTTTGCTGTGCTTTCTCTGGTAGCAGTAGAGGTCTTGATTCAACAAGGCTGTGAATTTACTCCTTCTGCTTACTCCTGCTAGCTCCTGCTCCCTGCCTTTCACATAAGCAGACCGGGATCCTGAACCCTGTTGCTCAGGGGGAGACATTTTGTGCCATGGCCATCCGTACCTGTGAAAATGGGGGTGGGTTGCTGATGGCTCTGTCTAGCACAGCCCTGGGTGGTTGTCCTTTGCTCTGCTGAAGACAGGTCGAATTAATAATGCTCGTGTTTTGACCAGAATCCCATTTGCCATCCCTCCTGTGGATGAGATTCCCAAGAGATTACTGCTGGTAGCACTTAAACTCGTGTTGCATTACTGCAGTGGTAAGAGTTGAAAGTGCACAGGCTGTAATGGTTACAGCTGAAGTGGGTGATTGCATTCCTGCCATTTGTACAGCAGAGCCACACCGTCTGCTGCTCTCAATTTAGGCAGCAGGCACCACTGATTCCACCACAAGCTTATGGAGTCTAGCTGAAGTAACCCAAAGTGTAGTTCGAGTCCAGGTCAGCATATTCCTCTTGTCCGGAAAAGCTGCTAGCTCAGGGGACACAGCCAGGACTTCCTTGGTGCTAGCAACGGCTCAGGTTGTTTGGGTGACCAGGGAACAGGTGTCCAGAAGCAACCTGTTTCTCCGGTGGACACCCGTCAGACCCACACACAGTGCAAACCCAGGTGTTTGCTCTTGTCTTCCAGAACCCTCTTTGCCAAGGCTACAGCTATTTCTGGCTTCAGATGCCTGGTGTGGATGGCAAGGGGCTGATCTTCCGGAGATTAGCTGTGGAGTAACTGGCATGAGAGTTATGGTTTTTGCTAGGGTGTGAAGGACTGTGTGAACACAGGAAACTACAAACTGATGCTGGGGACAGGAACACGCGTGGTTGTGAAGCCCAGTGAGTACAACGGCTGCCCAGCTAGGGCTGTTTCTTGTGCTTTGTTATCCCAGTCCGGCCTTTCCACCTCCTGGAGCACTTGCCTTTATGTGGCTGGAGCAGGCTCATTCCTGGCCAGGTGGGCAGTGGGTTATCTGGCATCTCTCTTCTTGGGATTGTGGTGCTTCAGCTGTGTGTTTACATGCCGCCTGCTTTCCTCCAGGACAGGCTTTGGCTCAGGGCAGAAGCAGCGGTCCTCAAAAATGGGCTTTGAACTCATAGGTCCAGTGGTGATCACACCAGATTGGTCCAAAATGACCCTTCTTGCTCTCAGTTGGGCTAGGATGGACAAAGTGGCCACACGCCTGCACTCAAATGTCCCAGCTGCCCCATGGCGAGGCTGTCCTACGCCACTACCTCCCAGTGGCATCCGAGTTGCCGCGGGAAGCACTGCCACCCTTCTGCTGCCCCCGCTAGCCTAGGCATGGCTGCACACAGGCTTGGGGAGAGGTGCTGCTTCTGAAAGGGCTTGCTGAGCTTTTTGTTTTGGAAGGAAATGCTGTGTGATTATGGCTCCGGCTACGGCAAGCTGACCTTTGGCTCAGGCACCAGGCTGTCCGTCCAACCCAGTGAGTGTGCAGCTTTCTTGTGTGTCCTTTGTCCAAAGTCCTTGAGGGTCCACCATAGTGCCTTGTAGACATACATGTTGTATCTGGGTCACGTTACAGGTGGCAAGGAGAACATAGGCGCTCTTTCATTCAATGCAGAGAGTGTAAGCCATCAACGGAGTCTCTGCAATAGTGGACTTGCACAAAAACTCCCACTTGGGTGAGCAACTTTACCGTAAACATGGTTTCAGGAACAGATTTTCCCATGTTCTGGGTAGCAGGACTGCCTTGACTCCGGTGCATCAGAGAGCTTTGCAATAGCTTTTTGTAGAAAGTCAGTCGCAGTGCTGACAGAGATGTTTTTGTAATTAAATGTGTCAGAGTTTGCATAGTGCAGAGGAGGTAACTTTTGAAAGGGAACTGCGCTTTCAGTTGTAGCTTGTAAGCAGCCAATTGCACTCGAGACTGGAATTGCTCCATTTACTCTTCTTCTCTATTTGTTTAGTGGTTAAAAGCTTAGGAACTGAACAGTGAAACCCAGGCATCCCATATCTTCTCCCAGACACCTCCATGTCAAGGCTCCCGTTATTCCTGTCTTGAAACAGTTGCTTGTATGGCACTGAGGTGTGCACCATTCAAGGGTCACTGACCGGTTGTCTCACAGCAGCCTTTGAAACTCACAGACACCCAAACCCGATGAATTTCCTTCCATGGGTCCACTGCACACAAAGCAGGTTTTTCAGATGCATGGTCCCCCTGATTCTGGGCAAGCTTTACCATGGGTAGGACTTGTCACTTATGGGTCTTAAAAATTAGGAAAGGCAAAGGGAAACGCTTCTCTGAAAAGTGCAAGCGAGCTGGGGAATAGACTGTCCCTTGTTCCAGGTAATGACACTGGACTTGAGCCTGTTGTGTGTGACTCAAGCTTTGCTGTGGCCTGAATGCAGGCGCTTTGTGTTTGAGGTCATGTGCAGGGCTGACAGAGACATTTTTGTAATGAAATGTGTCAGAGTGTGTACGCTGCAGGCAAAGTCACTTTTGGAATGGGAACGGTGCTTTCAGTGATACCAGGTAAGCAGCACCTTGTCCTTGAAACTGGAATTGCTTCTCTTTTGTCTTGCTCTTAGTTGTTTTAAGGGGAATAATATTGGAGACTGAACCGTGCATTGCTCCAGGTGTCCCTAGGACTTGTTTTCTTGTGTGTCCTGTTGCCTTGTGCGCCTGTGCGGTCGGTTACAGTGTCAAAGCTTCTTTACATGCCTCCTGCCGCTCCTCTCTTCACCCTGAGCATGCATGGGTGTGTGTCATACAGAACTGATACGCGAGACAAATTTAGAGTCCTGGTCCCATCCATGCTGATGTTGTTCCCACGGTCCTTTGGCTCTCCTAATGTTACTGTGTCCCAGCAGGGTTTGCGTTGCAGAGGGAAGCAGCGTGTGAGCAATGGTGCTTACCACAAGGGCAGCTTTGGGAGTGGGACAAGGCTCCTTGTGATGCCCAGTAAGTGCTTGCTGACCAAGGCACAAGTGCCTGATGCTTTTAAACCTCTTGGAGCTCCAGAGAATATGCACCATCAGACTGGTGCAATCTGACCTTGGCAGATATTTCCCACTCTAACAGCAACGCAGGGGACAACCTGGAGGCACCATGGGGACAGGAGGAGGAGGAGGTTTGGGGGGTGCCCCTTAGCTCTGGCCCCAGCCCTGGACTCATCCCACCCAGGCAGACTGCCAACCTCGGCTCCTGCCCTGGGATCCTCCTGCCTCGTGTCACCCTTCTGCTGCCCCTCCTAGCCTTGGCATTGCCAGGCAAAANTCAGTACCGGTGTATGGTTGTGGAAGGCCGTGAGAGATACGTAAAGGGGGTTCAGTTCCGTTTTTTACCTGAGGACTTTCAGGTAACTTGGGCAAGGCTCACATTTCAAATTTGCCCAGTGCAAATTTCTCCTGAGAGTCATGTCAACTAGCTCAAGGGAGTTAGATTTTTTTTCTGAGCAAAACTAGAGGTAGAAAAGCTGTGGATCATTATGATACTTGTCTTCAGCCAGGATAAGGTGTGGACAATGAAAGGAGGAACCTAATGTGTTTAAGCAGACAGCTATAAGTGGAAGGATTCTCAAAAAAGCCATGCAAGTGAAATTGCCCTCCACAGATCCACTCTGTAGAAATGCAGCAGGTTTTCACTTTAGCCTGTGCATCCCACTTGCCCAGGCTGTAAGTGAAGAGGCTGCCAGGACAGCCTGAGTGGTGGAGGTGTCACCAGCTGGGAACTAACCCTCTGGGTTTCTCTAAAGTGCTCTGCTGTTGTGACAACAACCTCAAATTCACCTTTGGCTCAGGGACTAAAGTCATCATCTGGCCAAGTAAGTGTGTTAATGCCTGCATGTTGCTACCTCAGCTGACAATTATGTCCTAAGGCCGTGCTGTGACTTGGCAAGAAAAAGAATTGACTATTTGAAATGCATAGTATCAATTTAAATACTGTAATACTATTTGCAGTGTAAAAAAACCCCACGTTTAGATAGATAGAAATCTGCACCAAAGGTGGACTTCATCAGTTACTCTGTCCTTAGACTGTGTTCATGTTTTTATTCCCACCCCTGTTTGCCATTCCAGTAGAACAAGGCTTTGGGGCAGGGACCATAAAGTGTTCCCTACTAAGGAGTAGGTTCTTCCAATCTCTGATACCTGAGGAGACTGTAATCCAATCTAGTTATTCCTATGCATTTGAACATGGAAAAAGGTATTTGTCAGAGAGAGGGGCTAGAGGAGGTCTGTGGAAATCTGTATGGGTATTTATAGCTTCTCTCAGAGGCAGATCCATGACTGAATGTATCCAAGCCCTCCAACTGAGGTGGCTGAATTAAGAGGCCCATTTTGCAAAGACCTGTCACACAGTGCTAATTCTGGAGGATGGGGAAAACTCACATGGGGGAGTGGAACGGAGCTCCTCGTTGCTTCAGGTGAGCTGTCTTGTCTCTGAGTCAAGGTGAACTCAATATAGATGACACAGTACTCTAACTTCAAAAGTAACACCGTAGTGGCTCTGTGGAGCAATTTGGGATGCTTTTAGTATTCCCTGGAAAGAAGTGTTAGACTTCCTATTTAATCAATGTGCACCAGAAAAGTGTCTATCCTGGGGAAAGTAAGCAAGCGAAAAGTGAAAACAAGTAAGTAAAATACAAGAACAGAGATGTGAAAAAATTCTGATGGTCTTTATTGGGTAGTGCACATTTGGATTTGTCAAGGATGGAGGTGGAAAGGGAATTGCCTTGTGGCTCTTCCTTATGATGTTAATGAGAGTATAGTACGGGAAAGAAGAAGAATAAGTAATGGACATAGAGGTAAGGCATAACACATTGCAAGCATGTATGTGGAGAAATTGAAGGATTTCCTTGAATAATATTACTCAGGTGGATTGAAGTGGATAGGAGCGTACAAAGGTTTTTGCTATGGCAAACAACACAGTGTCTATGAATACCTACCAACTTACGTTTGGACATGGAACCAGGCTCGTGGTAAAACTAAGTAAGATTTCTGAGATTTGGGATGTTGAGTTGTTCAGTGGAAAAATTCAGTCTACCAGTCTACCCCAAACCAAGGTTAATGTTTGTTGAGAGAGTAGCAAAATGCAGTTCAGAAGTGGGCTGTTGACAAAAAGTAATAACAGTGATCTGTTGGGTACCAACTTATCTGCTGGATGTTGTAGAACAGTATAGATGGTCTGCAGAGCAATGATGTAAATTACGCAAGCTGTGGAGCTTTCCTCTGAGAGAACACTAAAAACTAGCAACTTCCGTAGGTGCATGCAACTTATTTTCCCACTGTGAGTAGTTTCACGCTTGCACCATTGTCTAAGTAAGCTTTGTGTCATGGTTTTCCTTCCAGAAGTTTAATAAACTTATGTTTAGAGTAGGAGATAATCACCTTATTTCTCCAGGTGTGTGAACTTTAGAAGTTAGGTACATGCCTAACGATAGGTTAGGTACACTTAGGTTTGAAACATATTCACAGAAAACTCTGCAGTTTATTTCTTCCTCTCATTTAGAATAAAATTATGAATAGGAAAATTGGGCCCTAACTATAAGCAAGGGGGGATTTCCTGATAGCTGCTTGGATTTGGAGATATACAACACAACACCACCAAATGAAACAAAAAAAATTAATTATTTTCTCCTTTGAAAATTTTGAGTATATAGTCACACCTAAGAAACTTTCCCAAGCATTTGAATCAGAAACATCAAGCAAACTTGTTCACTACTTCAGGAATTAAATCTCAAGTAAAATTTCAGCCAGAACTGTAGATTCTTCAGGAGATTTTTTACTTTCAAAAAAGAATAAATAGTTAAGAAAAGTAAAATGCTCTTAGAAGACTGCCAAAACAATTTTTCCCCCATTGGAAGAGAGTGAATGGAATTGTAAATATTTCACCTATGGCCTAGATGTTATCTCTGCTTTCTCAGTAATTCAATCCCAATTTCCTTCTGGGATGGAGAGCAATCTGAATTGCAGTCTAGGTTTTGCAGAAAGAATGGGAGAGAGGTGTCACTGGTGCTTGGTCTTTGTTTACTCATTAACTAATGAATTAACTAAGATCTCATTCTCCATTTAATTTACCAGCTCTTCAGGGACAGGGGTCTTTTATGGGTTGACTTTAAGGAAGGACACTGGGCTTGACGTAACCAGTCAGTGAGGTTTTGATGCACTGTGCCCCAGTCTCTGTTTTTGTGTGAATGCATTTTTTCAGTTATGTATTACTTGGTTTACAGAGCTTCCAGCATGCTAAGTCAGTTTTTTATTATGCAAAACTTTCTAGCTGTGCAAACTAGGAGGATGTATCTGAACACTCCTGGCTAACTTACCCAAGTTTGGCTCCAACTAGTTTCTTTTTGTGGTTTGGTTGTGAGGGGGTTTTTGCAGGGTTTTTTGTTGTTGTGTTTTTTTCCATTTACTAGCTCAGGTGCAAACTTCTGTGCATGCATGGCCTGAATTCAGGTTCTGATATTTAACGTTTCTGCATTATTCTTTTCAGTCTTTCTCACAATGATGATGCTATTCCTGTTCTTCTGCTATCTAGAGCAAATCAGGTTCTCTGTGGCTCTGGATAAAGGAAAACTGACTATATATTGCACTTACAGAGTGCTTCCGTGTGTGTGTGTATGTGTGTAGCTGTATAGACATCACTGCTGAACCTCAGCTGCTGTGGAAGACCTAGTTCTGGAGAGGATGGGAAATTTATGTTGTGTGCTGAACCACTGTGCAGACTTTGGGGCATGATACAAGCTTATGTTTTGTAGTGGCACCCTCCCTCAGAGTGGAACTCAGCAAGTATTAATTAATACAATATGAAGTGCAGCCTGCAAAGAAAGGTGGACTTTGCAAGAGAACAGAGCAGAAAAGTAACACAGACTGGTAAGACTCAACAGTAGCAGTCAGAAAGCTTCTAAACACTGTAAAGTTGTGTATGCATACACTGATTGAGAGATGCTGCTGTTGTGTGGAGATAGAGGAAAGAATAAATCGATGACAAACTAGGTGGTGGACAATAGCTAGACTCACAGTAGTGAGTGCCAGGAATTCCTCCAGGCAGAGGAATGTGGCTGAAGGAAGTGTTTATTCACTGTATGTGCTGAGGAGGTGGCTAATAACGCTGGTTAGATTATTCCAATAAGATTCGTGCATTGCTGTGTTCTCGTCTCAGTCTGGCATATGTGCATACCAGTGCACCATTTTGCAAAGCGAAGTGTCACAGTGTAATACTGAGAGTTATGGAAAACTTACATTTGGAGCTGGAACCAAACTCACTGTTTCTCCAGGTATGTCTGTATTCTCAGATGTGATTCCTCTTGGAAGTACTTCTTTCACTTTGCAAGGTATTTTGCCTATTTCATCACTCCACAATATATTAGGAATAGGACTATAAATTTTCAACTGGTATAAAAGCAAGTTATTTCCTTGGCTGCGTATGTATTTTCCCCTCCCTATTGCTGATGATGAACTAGCCATAGCAGAAATTTTACATATGCAAAAAGCTTTTTCTTGGAAAGTCAACAGGAAGTGGGTTCCTAAATCAAAAATCCTCATGTAGAGGAGAAGCAGAGGGAAATTGTGAAAACCAGCATGGGCCAGCAAAATGAAGAGTGGTGAGACTAGTCTCATGAAGCTGTGGCAGGTAAAAAGGACTTTTCTAGTACGTGGATGCCAAAACTTTAAGCTAACAGGACTCCTAATTTTATGTTGATGCAAAATATAAGCACATATTGGGTCTTTGCTTTGGAGACCCTGAATAAAGCTGTAAGGATAGGGGGTGGGTTTCTGTGATATTGTGAAAATTATATAAATACTGGAAGCTCAGGAAGCAAGCTTATCTTTGAGAATGATAGTAAGTTTGTAATCACAGCCAACTAGTGTTAAGTAGTGTGAAATTACCTTGGCCTTCAACACCCATGTGAAGCTTGGAACATAGTAGAATTAAAGCTCTGAAACTGTTGGAGAACAGTATGACAAGTCTTAAAAGCTAGGGGTGGAACAGATACCCAGACAGAGGAGAAAGAGGTCAAGAAAACAAGTTCATTACTGAATGACTTTTGTGAAAAAATAGAAAGATGACCCTGGCCACAAAATAATTTTCTCTGAACAAAAAAGCATGAAAAAATTATGCTTTGACAGTTGCTGCTACAAGTATCTGAAAAAAAATCCCCCCAAAACCTCACACCTCTTCTTTTGACTGAAACTCTTTGGAAAAGGAAAAGAAAGGCAGGTCCTGAGATGCCAATATTTTTTTTGTAAATGTATCAATTTTTCCAAATTTCTTAAGAATATTTTAGGACTATTTAATATCTAAATGCTTTGGGCTTACTCTTGAAAAGTAATGTTTCCATTTCTTAAAATGGTAGTGGTTGTTAAGATAATTTCAAAATAATTTTATTCTGCAAGTTAAAAAACACAGCAGTATAAAGAAACTACTCATTCTGAAAACCTCTGGGGAAATTCCTTATTTTTCAAATGACCCTCCTGACCCTGTTCAAAAACATCCGAGAAAAAATAAGAATCTCAAGTTTATGTGGAGCTATCAGCAAGCTAAAGGAGCTGTAAATAAAGGCTCTGCCTGAGTTCATTTACATGTCCCAAATTTACCATTATGGTCATGTCTGTATGCAGTTGCTCCAGGTCTCACTCTGGTCACTCTGTAGAACCTAAGAGCTTCCAAAACGCATACTGAAACCTCAGTGTTTAATGGCAGAATAAGCAATGGTCTCCCTGCCACAAAGAAATTGCATGCCAAAAAGTGTGCTTTCTACTTAAAAGCTAAATGGCAAATTTGCTCTGGAATCACTCTTGACTAATTCAGATGGCAAATCCAAGAGAATGGGATGATGGAGTTTGTACTACTCACAGCTCACCACCAATCGCTAGGTGAGCTGCGAAGTAACAGTAAATAAACTAATTTTTGAGAGAGGAATCTGACTGGCAGACTAAATAAACAAGGAATGAGATGCAAAAAAAACTTGAGATACAGGTGGCTTTCTGGAAACAATGGGATAAGTATGGTGGAGGGGAATATTAAGGAACTGGTGTTTGGGAGTTTGAAAGATGCAAAACACAACATGGAAAGAAAGTCAGTCGGAAGAAAAGTCCTAGACAGACAGATCTGTCTAATCATAGAGATAAATAGGATTTATTTTGGTGGAGTATTTCATTGCTGAAGGTTCCATTCAATACCACTCTGTAGTATTGTAGGATACTGTAGGATACTGTAGAGGCCTGTTCTATTGTGTGACTATGGAAGTAGTTACAAACTCATATTTATATCTGGGACGAGACTTCTGGTTTCACCAGGTACATTTATCCTGATTTTTTGCCTAATTTGCAAGATTGTTGTGGATACACACCAAGATCTGGGAAAAGGCAACTGCCAAAGGCATAGTAGCCCAAGGTCTCACCCTAACCAGTGGAATTTATTCCATAGCAGCTGTCCAAGCAGTCTTCCTTGAGGCAGCTGCAGGCAGACATCTGCTTTCAGTGCTCTTCCATCAATTGAATTCCTATGATAAGCTAATACAAAGTCTGTTTTTGCTCTTCTGTCAAGTAAGTCATGTGGATTTGTTCTCTCCTGATGGCAAATCCATGCCTCTTCCATTGGCCTCAAGCAAAGGATGATATAAGTCAGATGAAAATGCATTGAAATACAAAAATGGCTATAATCTTTATATTGCCAGACATAAACCAGCAATGTGCAGTCAAAGCCCAGAAAGCCAACTGTACCCTGCATTAAGAGGGCTGTGGCCAGCAAGTTGAGGGAGGTTATCCTCCCCCTCTACTCTGCTCTGGTGATGCCCCACCTGGAGTACTGCATCCAGTTCTAGGGTCCTCAGTACAAGAAAGACATGGACCTGTTGGAGTGGGTCCAGAGAAGGGCCACAAAAATGATCAAAAGGACGGAACGCATCTCCTATGAGGACAGGCTGAAGGAGTTGGGGTTGTT